>CAUYRH010037825.1:0-26038 GCA_963574655.1 Perodicticus potto | reverse complement strand
CTATAGATTAGCTTCATAGTAGGGCTGAGTACATTGGACACTTTTTCTTTATAAACCTTCCTTCCCCTGCAGGGTTGGATATGTGAGGTTTCCCGATGTATGTACCTCCTCCACATGGCATTACCCAAACATCGAGGAATTTATGTGCAGAGAAAGCACAAATCAGCCGAAGGTCCTGGCACTTATAAAATCCGAATGAAAGGGAAGCATAAAGTATGTCCATATTTCTCCAGGGAGTTGTGCTTTGACTAGAAAGGGGAAAGGACATGGTGGTTCAGATTTTGCTTCTCTGTTAATGTTAAATTATTAACTTACAATTGGGGAATTTTTAAAGTGAAATTATCAACATTTATTTCAGATCTGGATTTTGGTTTGCTAAGACTATGAAAAACAAGGGTGTGTATTTATTCACGTTTTGTTTTTTTGACTCTCGTTTTCTCCTGAAAGCTGCTAATTACCACAGGGCTTTCAGGAAGAAAAAATAGATTCCTGACTTCAATTTCCCTGAGCATAACATAGGCAAGGAAAGGAAGAAAGCAGGGTCATGTTTTGAAATATCATTCAAAGTATTTTTTTCTTTTTTTTTTTTTAAATGTTTCCTCCCTGGAATTATCTTGCAATTAAGACGAGGCCAAGAGGATTATTAGGTTTATTGCCATAGAAAAGAGGCAGGCAGATGTTGCTTATGCAGGAAGAAAAAGGAAAAGGGAGAAGAGAAAAAAGAAAAGAGAGAGGAGAAGGGAAGGAAAGGAGGGAAGGGAGGGGAGTGGAGGGGAGAGAAGGGGAGGAGGGAAGGAGACATTGACACAGTTTAGCATGTGAGACCGGAGAATAAGAGCACCTGGAGTCAGGCTGAGGGAGCAGCTGGATTGCCAGGTAGCTCAATGGGCTGAAAGTCCCCTCCGTGGCTGTGTGCAGGTCGAAGCTGCTGCTGAAAGCTGAGATGAGGGTTCAAATATTTCCGTGAAGTAGGATCTGCCAATGCATCTCTGAGTCCATACATAGATTTTATACAAACTCAATTGCAAAGCTTCTTGCCCTGCTTTCAAATAAAAAGGAGATGCCTTGGACATCTTCAGGTTGGCGTTTCACATATCAACCCGAACTTGCAATTTCCTATTTTCCTTATACATGGAGACTTTTGGGGTGACTTTTGGACACACTGTTTTTTCCATCCTTATAAACTTGTCCACTTTATTAATTTATATTAATATAGAGATAGCTGGATGCCTCTTTAACCTCACTTTTTAAGGAAGTATCTAAGGAAGTGTCATGAGGACAGAAAAAAATGAGTGACGACATCTCACTGCTCAAGCCCAGGAAAATTTGACCATCAAAAAATAATGGGAAAAATGGAAGTAACGGATTATAAAATGTATGTGTTCAGAAAGAAAGAAAAAAAATCCAGAAGAAAAGCTCATCTTTAAAGTGGAAGGCCAACCAGTAAACATAGAAAAAATGGTGGCGTTAGAAAAAGTATCATTTTTTAACCATCAAGGTGATAATAAGTTATATCAAAAATCAGAGATGGATGCTGAAGGTTGTTATAAAACATTAATGAAGAATATCATACTTAACATCATTTCCAAGCATTTTCCCACCAATCTCTTGTCCCTCACAAATGGTAAAAATAGCAATTTTAGAATGAAGAAACCTGGCAAATATCGCCTTAATCAAGATATTAAAGTTATAAATGGAGCAAACTATTTCACGTGCTCCTTTTTAGGATATTCTAAGAGGGATACGGTACAAGTCTCATAGTCACAATCTGTCAATAGGCGTTATTGGCATCTGGTCCTGAGGAAACACCAGACACTCTTAAACTGAGACGCATTTGCCAAGAAAATGAACCTCATGGTTCAAAAATTCTACTTGCATTAAGACAAAGAAAACTGAGGAAACCATTTCACAGTAAAGCGATTAAACAGGTATGATAAAATGTGAACTACAAGATGCAAGATTGGTTCTTTGTGAAAAAAATATCTATACGGGACATTATGAGGACAGTTAGTGACATATAACCATGGAGTAGGGGTTTAAAAATTGTGCTTTATCAAAATTAAATTTCCTAATTTTTACTTTTAGTTTATATTTACGTAATAGAATTACCTTATTCTTGATTAAAGTGGCAATCAGGTACACATTGTATATTTTTTAAAAGTTTACTTTGGACTTAACTACCCAAAGTTTGCCTCCCTTCGTTTGAAATACATTATTCACCTCCACATTGGATCTCACCACTGTGGGTAGATTTCTGATAACTCGATGAACCAAGTACATGTTCTGAGAAAAATTTTTCCCATTATAAAATGATTGATATGCCAGAGAGGTAAACCAAAAATGCTTATGTATTGGAGCCAAACATATGGCAACCACCTGAAAAATAGGTCTAAAAAAAATAATCACAAGTTCAACTACTACAATAATAACTTAAAAACTATTAGTATTACCTTCTGGCCTATAAAAATAATGAAGGTTGGGAAAACTCTACAGTAAATATTTTGATGGTTTCTCATACAAACTTTATAACCCTCTTCTGTTTATAACTTCAAAGAAACTGTTTTGTGGACTTTGTGATGTTTTTAATATTTTATCACTTGTAAATAAAATTCAGCTTTTGAATTGAAATTGCTAAGAAACTAGACTATAGATCTTTGGAAGTGGTATTCATTAAATACATTAAGTATTATGCGATGCTAAAGCTTTGATTTTAAAGTATAATATGAAAAGTAGTAGTGAAAAGATGGACTCACTGGGGATTAGCCTTTTTTGTTGTTGTAAAACTTGTGTGAAAAACGTAGCAATTTATGAAAAATAACTGCCTATTAAGGCCTATAAGACGTGAAATAATGTTTACTTAACAAAAATGTTAATTATTACAGATTTTATGATAAGCAATGAGCTATATGCTCGTTTTCGTAAATACTCCTTTTCCCAGCTTCAAACAGATCATAAAACAACACACAGGTGAAGAAGGAGCAGAAGGTCATGCCAGGGAAGGTTCAGTGAGGACACACGGTCCAGAGCACTGTCTGACTTGGCACATACAGGGCTTTCTAAGTAGTTCATCTGGACCGAAGAGAAGATTGTACTCTGGATCCTCCAGGAAGATGAGTTGCTTTATTTTTATCCTTAAAAGGTATCTCCCTTTTCTATCACAGAATTCAGCATTTTAAGGAAATTAGGCAAATTAGAAAATATGAATTTTTCATTTGTTTGCATAATCATCTCAATACATTAGCAGAGAAGAAGTGAAAATACATTTCTGATCATGAAATATATATGCTATTTTCTAAACGTTTTAGATTTGGCAAAATATAACACCTGGTTCTCTAACGTCTTTCCTTTCTTAATTTTTAAACCTAGACAGTTTTTCACAGAAATTCAATCCTTATGTTCCTTCATTCCTTTCCACTGAATTCATAAAAAAGTGGCTTTACATAAGTTATTTGACATTCAGCATAAATTTGATTATTTTTTTTCTCTAGAACCTAGGAAGCTGGGGTTTTTTTTTGCCAATGGTAAACAAATAAAAATATTCAACTTTAGGTTGAGTTCATGAAGGTGGGTATGCTTGTATACTTGAGTGTGGATGCTGGTTTAGGCAAAACAGTTTTCTCCTCTGGTCTAAAAACTTGGTTGACATAATAACCAGTGAATTGAAGAAAAAGAAAAAAATAATACATATACATTCAGGCTTAAAGAAAAAGTCATCCTTATAAAGAAGTCAAGGGAATGATGAATTTACAATTACTGAATTCACCCCCAAATTCTGTTTCTTCCAGTATTTAATTTTCATTCATTGGTATGAAATATTTTATGTATTGATTTCAGGAAAAGCAACATCAAATATTCCTGAAAACAATGTCATTTGTTTTATACATATTACCTTATATTGTTCTTAATGTTCAACTAATTTTGAGAGTGAAGAGCAATTATTTACATTATACAAATGAGACATTCAAGGCATTGAAATTTTAAGTGACTCCATCAGTTACACACATATAATTTAGTGACAGAGAACAGGAGTTATGTCCAGATATCATGGACTACAAGGTATAGGAATATTGGAATACCCTAAACATTTTTATTCCAATTCACTTACGGAGTTGTATTATCTTCTAATTCACTTAAAGTGACAAACTGGTTTTATTTGTCTCAATATGAATTGAACTTTATTCAGTTGCATTAGAAACATCTAAACAACAGCCTGATGGTAAAATTTCACGCTTCCTTACATGATTTTAAGTGGTTTATGATAGTATGAAAAGCGTTTAAATTTAAGAATGAGTATCCAAAGGACTGGCTTTCACATTTAAACATTCTTCTTGCCAGAGAATAACATTTTTAAGTTTAGAAAATGTATTCACATTTATCAACAACACAATTACGAATATAAATGCTAAACAATACTAACTGAACATTTCTGATGAAGAACCAAGGGGAGAATTTCTTGGTAAATACTCCTTATTTAGAAGTTTCCATGAAATGTAAGAAAGCTGGATTATGCATCAAATTTTTAAAATGTGATTAAATAACTAGACAGAAAAGTTGTCTTGCTATTAGAACTGAACTTAAAAGCTACTTTTGATTTTTGTTGAAGAAACATAAAGAATGTGTACATTGATTGATGAGAAAATATGTGGGAAAATTGTTCCTTGTTAAAGTTAATACCGAATTGCATAAATATATAGATGACTATTTTGCCAGTTTTTCAAAGGAGCATGAAATTTTTTGCCCAAGAAAGTTAGTTTTATTTTATATTATAAAATAAGAAAATGTTTTAAGTCTCAACTGACCAGATATTTCAATGGCAATGATGGTTATGCAGGCATTGGTGTGTAGGGGTGCACCGTGAGTATGTCACATGGTTTAAAACTAACAGAATACTGGGTTGAAGGACTGCTGTGGGCTAAATAAAAAGATTCTTATAAAGAATGAATCAGACACAGCATTTGTCACATTCGTTTGACCCCAAAGTTGGCACCTGTTGCTGGGTGAGAACATTTTTCCTTGCAGATGAATAATGTATTTGATAAACTTTACAAAGAAATAGCTTTTAGTTCTAGTTTGGAAGGATTGTTTAAGGAAACAGAGTTACCCCAAATAAGAAATAAACCCTGATACACGTATATCTCACTTCCCCAAAATAGCTGTTTTTTTGTTTTGTTTTTTTTTTGTTATTGCACATCTCTATTACATTACCAATTGCAATGTATGGTAATGATTGTTACCTCCAGATCTGTTTAAGACATCTGTTCTCTTGCAAAGGGATGACCCTGTTTTATTCGATATTGTATCCCAGTGTGATTCAAGTTTCATGAAAGATCATGACCATGTAATGGTTTTATAAATTAATGAAAGAATTATATCAATTTGATAAATTATAATGATTTCTTCTTTCTGTCACATTCTTGAGGTCAATTTCAACAGGCTCTGGCTGGCAGATGGATAAAAATTTCTCTTTGAATGTTATGTAAAATTAGATAAATAAGAAGTATTCTGGAATGTTAGAGTAAATAATTCAAATCAGCTCCTCCATAAAAGCAGGATCATTGAAAAAATGTAAAAATCAATGTTTTCAGAATTCTGAAAATTAACAAAAGGCTTAAAATGGTCCAAAGACTGTCTAGTCAATGACAGGAAAGTCTTAGTTATAATCACTAGATTTGTGTCATTTTCACTTGCCCTTTTCTGCTCCCCTGTCCTCACTACAGTAGACTGGATAACCAAAAATCATGTAAATACGGTAGCTATACAAACCAACAGTGTAACAGCTGTTGAGGAAAGACAATGGGTGTGGAACACCCCGAAAGTACTAGTCAGAAAGAATTGTCGCAATTTGATTCATTGGGCATTTTCCAGAAAGTCCTTATTTCCACGGCTTATTTTATTTGAACTAACTTGAAGGCTATGCAGCCTTCCCTTTAGGGTGATTGCTGAAAATAACTCAGTGTAATTATTTAACATCACAAGTGCCTGAGGTGGCAATATCAGTTGGGGCTAACCAGAGACAGATGTAAAAACTTGAAAGGTAAAACCAGGGTACATTATGTTTACATGGGACTTTCAGAAACTCTTGACATATTCTTAAGAATATGAAAAGCCATATGTAAGTGTGTGGTTGTTGAATACCCAAGAAATATTCAAGAAGATCATGATTGCTACCTACGGTTCATCTTGAGGCTCTGCACAAACAAAAGTGAAAGCCATGAGTTGGAAACTACCCGTGGACCCTTGAAAACATACCCAATTGTACAGATAGACATATTAGCAAAGCCTAGATGACATATGACATATGACTTCAAGACGCTTAAGGAAATCTCTATTCAATTAAGCTAGCAATAGCAAAGCAAAGACTTTAGTGACTGTGTATTGAATAAAATATATACAATATGTTTATATATATGCACACATATATACATATGCATTATATATAATACATATATTCATATATATACATGCAAATATACATGTATATGCATGTATATATATATTCATATGTCTGACAAATAATACAGACTACAGAATTACTCCAGAAAAGTCACTAAACAAATAACAATTGCAACAACAGCAGGCAACAGTAACAAACCCAGCTTTCTCCTTTTCAGAGCTGCTGCATTATATTATTTAATGTTATTAATAGTATTTAAAATGACAGTATCAGAACTATGAAACATCCCATAAAATAGGAAAGTAAGGAAATGCTATCTTTTCTGGGGATGATGAAATATTGGATTTAACAGACAAAGATCACAAACCAGCTATAACACATATGCATAAAAGTTAAAGAAAACAATGTCTAAAAACATGAAAGAGAATGAGAATGTTGTTTTACCAAATAGAGCACAACAATATACAGAGGAAACTTATTTTTAAAAAGAACAAATTACAAATTCTGGAGTTGAAATTACAATTAATTAACAAAAGTACACTCTTTGGGTTTAACAACAGTTGAACTGGCAAAAGAATCAGTGACCTTGAAAAATAACTCAATTTAGTTTAGGCAGTATGAGAAAAAGAAAGAAAAAAGAAAAATAATAAATAGAACCTCAGAGACCTGTGAGACACCATCATGGATACACATAGTGAAATTTTCATAGAGGTGGAGAGATAAAAGGGGAAAGTATATTTGAAGAAATGAGGGAAAAATACTTTGTAATGCATTGAAAACATTAAATTGCAGTCAAGAAATTCAGCAAACTATAATTGGATAACCACCAAAATATGAAGACCTAAACATATCATAATTAAACTCTCAAAAGCCAAAGGCAAAGAAGTAATTTTGAAAGTCACAGGAGAAATAAAATTCATAGAATATGAGAGTCCTCAAGGAAATTAACAATTGACTTTTCCTTAGAATCTGTGGAGTCCAAGAGGTAATAGGATGAGATACTCAAAGAAAAAAAAGAAAGAACACACTCGAGAGAAAAATAAAAACTATAAAGCAAGAATACTATGTCCAGCAAAACTTTCTTTTAAAAGGCAAAGAAGAAACTTCTTGTTTTTGGTCCACCATGTAAAAAGCTTGGAAATTGACCCTTTCCTCCTAACAATAAGTATAAAACTGAAAAAAATCCTGACATCTGACAAATTCCTCTTAGAACTGTCATAAAAGTGTAGTCACATGGCCAACTCTTGTCCCCAAATTAAAGAGACAGAAAGGCAAATACAGAGAATGAACAACCTACTAGAGTAGAAATCTATTGGAAGAAATATTTGGGAACTAGTGTTGGGGTATAGACACCTGAAATTATAATTGAGGTTTATATTATAAAATGCTAGAGTTCCAGTGTAGAAATGTCTGGGAGATAAAATATCCAAGCGGACTGACTCATCAGGGCCACTCAACAAATTTCTAAGTTTTACCTCCTTGAGGGTTCTCAAGCTCTCACAGTGTATAACAGAGATAAATCTTATTATGGTTTTGGCATGGAGAGATTAAAAAGAATTTTTGAGGAATAAGACAAAGCGTTCAGTTCTTCTTAGCAAGATTTAAGGTCTGCCCAAGATAAAACTATTTAACTCAAGCTTGACCTATTGGAGTTTTATCAGAGCCTAAGAAACCTATGGAAAGGGAAACACTTGATTCCAATCAAGCTCTACTCTTTCATAAGGAAGAAGGGAAATAATGCAACTCCAGCTCACTCTAGCCAACCTGACCCACCCAAAGTCAGGAAGGGGCTGAGAAGCACTTGCGAAGTTTATATTTTAGAGGCATAGGTGCAATAAAAGACTAAAATATAATTGTAAGACTATAGACTGTCTTCTGCACACATACATCTTCTCACCATATCTCTAAATTCCTATTTATAACAGTACATTTTGCTCAGTACATTGTGTCTCTCAAGAAAAAAATTATAGGCATGCTTACAGGCAAAAAATACAGCTTAACAATACAGAACAAAAATCAAAACCAGACTCAGATATGGCAGGGAATTTGGAATTATCAGACTTGGAATTTAAAACAATTTCAAACAACTATGATTAATATTCTAAGGGCTCAAAAGGTTGAAATAGACAATATGCAAGAACAGATGGCGAATATAAACAGAGAGATGAAAATTTTAAGAAAGAAACAAAAAAGAAATGCCGAAGATCAAAAACACTGTGACAAAAATGAATGATGCCTTTGATGGGCTTATTAGTTGACTGGACACAGCTGAGGAAGGGATCTCTGAGCTGGAGGATGTCTTAATAGTAACTACCAAACTGAAAAGCAAAGCAAAAACAAACAAAAAAAGATACTGGAAAAACAGGACAGAGCATTCAAAGACTACGGGACAACTACTAAAGCTGTAACATATTTATAATGGGAATACTTGGAGAAAAGGGAAGACAGAAAAGAACAGAAGCAATGTTTAATGCAATAATGACTGAGAATTTCCCCAAATTCATGTCCAATAGCAAACTATATATCTAGGAAGTTCATAGAACAACAAGCAAGATAAATACCAAACAAATGAACAAAAAATATGCAGTGAGAACTATGCATGGTGGTTCATGCCTATAATCCTAGCACTTTAGGAGGCCAAGGCAGGAGGATTACTTGAGTCCAAAAGTTCAAGATAAGCCTCAGCAACACAGCAAGACCCCAATTCTAGAAAAAAATCAAAAAAATTAGCTGAGGATCATGGCATGCTTCTATAGTTTCAAGTACTCAGAAGGCTGAGGCAAGAGAATAGCTTAATTTCATGAGTTGGAGGTTGCAGTGAACTATGAACAGGGCGTTGTTCACTATCCTGAGGAACAGAGTAAGACCCTGTCTCAAAAGAAAAAGTTTGTTTTTAACTTTTTCAATGTTAAATTTCCTGATTTTAATGAATTAACTATATTTATAAATAACAGAAATGTATTTCAAAATATATTATATATATATTCCCTTATATATATATGTTCATATATATACACACATATATGTGTGTGTTTGTGTACATGTGTACCTGGAGAAGCTAATCGTATTAAAACTACAGAAAATTCAGAAAATTGAAGATAAACTCCTGGAAGAAGCCAGACGGCAGGTTAAGAATTACATCTGACATGTCTTAGAAACGACGTAAGCAAGAAGAGAATGGAATGTTGAGTATTTAAATTGTTGAGAGAAAAAAATATAAAACCCACCCACCTAGAATTCTGTACCCTGGAAAGTTGTCCAGGGAAATATTAATACTTAAACAACAAAAGTTGAATTTGTTGCCTGCATACCTGTGTTGCAAGAAGTGTTAAAAGAAGTTCTTGAGAGAGAATCTTAAATTCAAATCCACATCAAGAAAGAACAATGGAAAAGGAATAAGTGGAGATAAAACAAAAATTTTATTCTTAACAGATCTAACAGTTAACAGAGAATTCTGATGATAGCTATGTGCATCTCCTAAGTATAGGACATTTGAATATAAACTGTGGTTTCAATGTTAAATTTCCTGATTTTAATGAATTAACTGTATTTATAAACAACAGAAATGTGTTTCCACTAGTTCTGAACCCTTGAAAGTTAAGGATCAAAGTGTCAGCAGATCCAATGTTTGGCCCACTTTCTGATTTAATGATAATGACTTTCTTGTTTTGTTTTTACATGGTAGAGGGGCCAGCAAGCTCCCTGCGAGTTAGGGCACTAATCCTATTCATAAGGGCTCCATCTTTATGACCTAATCATTTCCCAAAAGCTTCCAAGAGCCATGGCATTGAAGATTAGGATTAATGTATAAATTTTAAGCAGGGCACAAATAGTCTAACCCCAATGTCCTCTTCTCAGAAAATAATCACTTAGCTATGAGAGGGTTATAGGATACAATATACCCAATTTAATTTCAGTTGTGTAGACACATACACACTCACACATACACAAAGGGGTTAAGATATACATTTTTAAACTGTCAAAATCTGTTAAATAATACTACTTCCTATATCATAGAAACTTATCAGTAGACCCCAATTTCTCTCTTTTAACCTTTTTACTAATGTTTTTATACATTTTAGTTCTACATATCTTATAAACTGTATAATTCATTATTATTATTTTTGTTTTCCACAATTTTAATGGTATTAAATATAAAAACAATTTTTTTTTTTTGCAGTTTTTGGCCGGGGCTAGGTTTGAACCTGCCACTTCCGGCATATGGGGCCAGTGCCCTACTCCTTTGAGCCAGAGGCACCACCCCCAAAAACCAAAAAAAATTTGTATGCACTATTACATTTACTATATCTGTGATCTACTTTTATTTGTGATGGTCTGAGTTTGTCATGCAGAAATTTCTTTCAACCTGAAGAATTTCCCATTATATTTTCTATAGTGTTATGTCAGCCACCAGTAGCATCCTTTGATTCTTCATGTCCGAAAAGGCCTTCATATTACCTAAACCTATCAGATGTATTTTTGTGGGATATAAAAAATATACATTGATGTTGTCTTTTTTCTTCAGTGTCTTAATAAGTCTCTGGCTTCCATTTATTCACAATAAAAGATTAAACATAGTTCTTATTGCCATTGTCCTTTATGATGCCTCCAAAATCTGGCTGCTTTTAAGATTTTTTTCTCTATATTTCAGATTTTCAGTTTGATTATACTGTGCCTCAGCATAGTTATCTTGTGTTTTATCCTGCTTGAGATTGAGCTCCTTGCATCTCAGAGTTTATATTTATCTACAAATATGAAAATAAATTTAGCCATTATTTTTCAAATAATTATTCTGTACCCCTTGAACTCTCCCATTTTCCCAAGGGACATGAACTACATGTACATTGGACTACACAATATTTTCCAACAGGTTACTGGATTCCATTAACTTTTCTCAAATAGGTTCTCTCTCTCTCTAAATGAAGTTTCATATTCTTTGTCCCTATGTTTACCAATCTTTTCTGCAGCATTAATTTTATTTGCTTTTAATCCCATTCTATAAATTTTACAAAAAATAAAATATTTTATTTTCAGGTCTAAAAGTCACATTTCCTATTTTATTTATATTTTCAATTTTTCTTCGTGCTACATGTTTTCCACTGAATCCTTGAATATATTGAGAAAAACTATTTAAAGTCCTTTCCTAGGAGTTCTATTTACTAGGCCATTTCTAGTTCTGTTACCATGACTGATTTTTTTTTTCTAACCATGGTGCACGCATTTTTTATTCTTTTCTGATTTAGTGATTATTGATCAGATGCTGGACATTGTTTGTGTTCTGTTTTTTTTTTTAAGTAAGTGTTATGTTGTTCCTTTAAAGCATATTAGAAGCATTTCATACTTATGAAAATTGCAGATCAGCTTGATTTTTGTAACATTTGATTTTAATCTCCATTAAGATGCTTCTAGCATAGCTTTTACTCTACTGCTAGTTTTAAACTTACTACTATAGTGTTATTTGGGGGGATATCTGTTGGTTCTCACTGACTTCTCTGTCTTATGGCTGGTTGGAATACAAATGTCTTCCATCTCAGTATATTCTGGAGAGTTTCATCTAATAATTCCTTTGTGGCTATTGTTGATCTGTCTGTTTCTCCCAGTCTTACGGAGTTTTTCTGTGCACATGCAGTTTTAGTATTCAGAGGCTCATGGGGGTCGTGGGAGATTTCTGGGACTCCTCAGAATACTCCGTAATCTCCAGTGCTGAGTCCCACCAATTTTAATTGGTTGGCTTCCTTGAACTCTTTCCTTTCTCAGCTCAGTGAAATTCCTTTTTGCTATCTACATGGTTCTCACCTCTATGAACAGCAAGAAAAATGGGCAAATATATTTATTTCCTTCTCTTCCCTCAGACTTCTAAGTTTGTACTAACCATTGTTATCTAAAAGTAGGATTTCATGTAACTTTTCCAGTTTTCGTGTACTTTACAGTGGAAGGGTGAAATCTGATTTTGGTTACTTCAACAAAATTACAAACAAATAGGACCTGCTATGTAGACTAACACTAACTAAGATTGTATGGACTTGTTTAGTTTATTTGGCATTCTAAGCATGAATACTATGGTATTGCTTGTATATACAATGAATCTAAACATTTTGCATAAGACCACCCAATCTTTATTACCAAAATATTTAGCTTCCAATTGGTTTTTAAAATTCCACATACTTATTTTTAACATATGGAAAATAAGCTTGTTGACCATCTTCAAATTTTGGTTAATGTCACATTTATTTTTGAACATGTTTTTAAATAGAAGTTGGTTTATATTTGTTTAAAATGTAATTGATTTTTTAATAGAAAGCATTTTTATTTCAATAAAAATAAAGCTAAGAACCTATGGACGTTTGAGGATTGTCTATTTTCTGGGGCAGGGTGATTGTGCAGACTGTATTACATTTCTAGGTATTGCTCAAATTCATGTGTGTCATGACTGGATATCGGATTATTGTATCCATTACAATTTAACACATGTTTTTATACTTAGTTTAAATTGATTTAGTGAGTCCTTGAGTTAAAGGGTGAGGAGAAAATGAAAGGTACATTTCCCAAGTTCCAAATGCAGTCGCAATTGTTGTAATTCTTCATTTTCTGCTAGCTCTTTGTGGACATCTTGATATGTTAGAAAGTTAGCATCTCTATGAATTTCAAGCTGTTATCAGAACATCCCCTTTCTTTTTACTGCACATGAACTCTAGTGTTAAATATATACTATGGTTTAGACTTTATCCAATTATCTGAAAACATTATACCTACCTGCTGTTTTATTTTTGGGCCTACATATGTTCTGCACACTGTCAGACTATGTAAAGATCACTTTGAATTTCTACTTTTTAGGAAAATTTCTACCAATATTGACTTTAGCAGGACTAATTAAGAATCCTAATTAGTTAGCTTAAATAGCCTCTCTAAATATCAGGCATATTTTCTGAAAATACATATGCTTTGTAGTTGGTGAAATACTGCTCCCCCTTCATTTAAAACCAATTTCAAAATGTGAACTTATTTGGAAATAGGGTCTTTATACATATAATTAGTTAATGATCATGGTATTAATTATGTTGGATTAGGGAGGGCTAAATCTAAAGACACGTATTTTTATAAGCAGAGAAGAGGATAGAGAAAGTCATGCAGAAAAGGCCATTTGAAGATGGAACAGAGATTGGAGTTACTTGGCCACAAGCTGAGGAAGGTCTGGGATCATTAGTGGCTGGAAGAATCAAGTTAGTTTTCTTCTCTAGAGCCCTCAGGAGAAGCGTGGCCCTGCTGTAGCTTGATTTCGGATATCTAGCCTCTGCCACTCCTAGAGAATAAATGTCTATTGTTTTAAGCCACCAAGCTGTGGATATTTGTTATGGAAGCTCTCAGACACTAATACAGGCTGTGCCTTTAAAAAAAAAAAATCTCGGACTATATGCCTCCTATTAATTTAAACATCTCTAAAAATCACTTACAAAACATACTCTTGATAACAAAATATAGAACAAATCGAAATATACCACAGGTAGAATTGACAAACAACAGAATGCATTATCCACTTACACCACATATTTTGGTGTTGGGTTTTGGTCAGATGTCTTGTCTCTGACTGATTCTATTGCTCAGGTGACTATGGTAAACTGTGAATATGTTGAGATTGCTGTGAAAATAGTTAGCTTGACCTCTGTTCTTTCCCATTGTTGATTTGTCACCAGACTTGCAATTTCAGACAGGCTCACAAGGGAATTTTTCTGTTACGTGTCTTTTGTGTATGAGAGAGGGGCTGTTCTACTTTTCCCAGCTTTCCAAGAACAAAGAACTCCGTATTTGACCAAATCAACATCGGAAATTATCATATCAAATACTATGGCTAAGTGTATCTTTATGTGATACTAATTAAAGAAGAAAGTAGACATCAGTACCATCTTATTATCTGCAATGAAGTGACCGCCATCCAGTAGGATTATATTACTTAAATTGTGAACGCCACAAGAAAATAATAGGTATTCCCTGCAACAAAGGGTTCTGTGGTGCTAAACATATGGTTAAATAAATTTAAATATGTTTCTTTAAAAAAATCTTCTTCTTAGCAAAGTATCTCAAGAATGGAAGAAAAAGTATTCACTTTACTCAGCCCTACTATGAAACTAATTTATAGCTTTCATATAACCCAATTATAGCCCAAGAAGAAGGGGAAAGGGGATAGGGAGGGGAGGGGAGCAGGGAGGATGGGTGGAGGGAGAGTAATTGGTGGGACCACAACTACGGTGCATCTTAGAAGAGTACATGTGAAATGTACCAGATGTAGAATATAAATGCCTTAACACAATAACTAAGAAAATGCCATGAAGGCTATGTTAACCAGTTAGATGAAAATATTTCAAATGGTATATAAACCCAGCACATTGTACTCCATAATTGCATTAATGTACATAGCTATGATTTAATAATAAAAAAAGAAAAAAAATGTAACTAGTATTTTGAATCTTTAAGAAGAAATGTATGCACTATTTCTCAAACTTATTTGCTCTTTTAACCCAGTTTTCTAGAATATAGTAACTCCAAGAGTACAATCCTGGAGAGCTTAGTTTGAAGCAGAACTTTTACAGCATGATGGAATTATGACCTTTTTTTTTTTTTTGGCTGGGGCTGAGTTTAAACCCATCACCTCTGTCTGGTATATGGGGCCAGCGCCCTACTCCTTGTGCCAAAGGCGCCGCCCGAAATTATGAGCTTTTACGGTAATTATGATATAATATTTACCGCTACTTAAGATTTTCTTACTTTTTTCATAACACTTGTAGAATACTAATTCTTACATTATACTTTTTTAATTCTAGGCACTGTTGTAGGCATTTTACGTGTAGTAAGTCATTTAGTCTTCTCAACAACATCCTTGTGCAACAGGTCATATAAAATGTCCCCATTTAACATAGTTAAATCAATTGTCCAATATAACATAGCTATTAGTGTTAGAGCAGAGATTTGGAATTTAGGCCATCTGGCTACTGAGTTTGTGATTGTACTGTGCAGTTTATAGGCAAACCTTGAAGCTCGATAAAGGCAAGAATAAATAAGAAAGGCAAATCAATGTTTCTTAACTTTTTTTGATCATGGACTCATTTGGAAATTCAAAGAAAGCCACAGAATTTCTCCTTATAGCAATGTAAACATAGATATTCAAAATCTTGTTTATACTATCACTAGTGCATTCACAATCTCCTAAATCATCCACTAACCACCAGTTTGAGAAATCATTGATTTAAATAACTTTTTGTGATGTTTGATTAAATTAATGGGTGCCAGATCAAAAAGAAATATTGAAATAAATTAGTATGTATAGTAGAAGAATAAGAAAACTTCTGAGGTTGAGTTCTGAAAAATAAAACTGTCCCATACCATTCAATTGACAGGAATATTATTTAGACTGATTTTGTTGTTCATTTGTTTGTTTTGACAATTTTTATTTCTTTTTCTGTGAGATTTCTCAGAAATTCTTTGTAAAACTAATAATTCTTATTTAGAAAAAAAAAATTATCACTGATCTGGCAGGATAGGACAGACCTCTGGTTCAGTCATTTACTCTGATTAAATTGTCTGTAAGATTTATATCTATTTCTATTTCAATTTAATTCAAGTTATTAATTTCTTCTTATATGAAAACAGATTAAAATTCTGATGTAGTTTCTGAATTAAAAGAGTAAAATAAAATAAAGATAAAATTAAATAAGTTTTCATTTTAATATCCAGAGAGCATAAGAAGATGTTTTATAATTTAAATGAATATATTAGTAGAACAGGGCTGGATTGTCCTCAAAATAAACAACTCATTAGTGATAGAATATTTAATATTTTCCAGATAAGGACAGAAGTGTGGATTACTTGAATTCAGCCTGGCATCATGAAATGGCATGAAAATTGGAGGAAGGTAGATCTGGATTCAAAATCACTTATCAATTGAATGAATATCCTTTGAATATGTTTTAATAGTTTAAACCTCATACTGCAGAAGGTATTGATTACATCTTCTTCTGCATTATATCCTTCAAGTACTCTGCATTCCAATAGTCCATCACTTATGGCTTCTATTACATTTTTCTTTCTTTATGAAAATAGGAGTAATTACTCACTCCTGCCCAATGATCTCTTATAATTATTTGTTTAATATAAATGACATGGCAACATATAGACAGCAACTCATCCAAGTCTATCACAATGCCTATGGCTCCATAAACATCTGAATAATTGTATATTTGAAGAAATACCTAATTGAAATTCCGAGATTTAAAAAACATAAAAGATGTTACAGAATATGTCAGTGCCTATGCATGGTAATTACTGAAAATATATTTTCTTTTTTTCCTCTTTTTCTTCTGTATAATCTTACAATGCTCTGGATATGTCAGGTATCAACAATAGGATTTCATATGTATGACCTCAAAAAACCTTTGGGTAATGAACACCTTTTGATAAACAATGTGTTTTTCTGAATGTTCATTTAGTTCTTCTTGCCTTTCTGTTTTATGCAATATCATAAAATTATATGGTTATTTGGAAAAATAAAATGATTTATCAAAACCCCATACTGAATCTTGTTTTCAGTACCATGAGAGCTTACTCTACAGAGAAGACCAAGTTTCTCTCAAAAGGATTAATATTTTAGAAGAGACAAAACAAGCTTAGTCCTCGTAAATACCCCCAAAGCAAAAACACTACCAAATTGGATTTCTAGTGCCACCAGAAAGGACAGAACAGAGAAGGTGTCTGGAGTGGACTTTTCAATAGTTTGATGAGGTTAATGGAGATAAAATCATTTTTCTCCCATTAATATGATATCCATTTATTGAGCAATGGTAGAAGACATGTACAAGGTGTTCTGTATATGATATATTTCTATCGTAAAATAGCCCAGGGAAGATTTATCCTTTCACAAATTATAAAATTAAAACTGAAAGGGGTTAAACAACTTTCTCAAGATTACACATTCTACAATAACAGAGCCAATATTTGCACTTCAACTTTATACTGTGCCATAAATATGAGCTTTTGTATAAATCTCAGAAATACAAATCAGATGGAAAAACTGGACTCAAACTAATACACACATTAGATAATTATTCTAAAAACTACATTTATGGAATCTGGGAAGCCTGCAAGCTTGGTAGAGGCAACAGTTAAATGATGTCATCAAGGCTCAGTATCTTTATTTATTTATTTTTGCCCAATTGGGCAATATGTCTTTTTTTTTGATAGACTTTATTTTTTAGAATAATTTTAGGTTCACAAAAAAACCAAGAGGAATGGATAGATTTCTCACATGCTTACTGCCTCCGCACCAGAACTTTATGTTTGTTATAATCCATATACCTATATGGCCACATTATAATCTCCCAAAGTCTATTGCTTTAATTATTGTTTGCTTTTTTGCGTTTTTTTTTTTTTTTTTTTTGTTTGTTTGTTTGGGTTTTTTTTGGAGTTTCTGGCCAGGGCTGGGTTTGAACCCACCACCTCTGGCATATGAGGCTGGCACCCTATTCCTTTGAGCCAAGGCGCCACCCCATGCTTTTTGGCATTTCACAGTGTTTGAGATCGAACAGTTGTGAATGATAGATAGATATAGATATATAGATATATTTACATATATAAATGTGTGTGTGTATTTATACATGTTATATTTTCTTTGGATGAAATGTCTACTAAGGTCTTTGGCCCAATTGTTAATTAAGTTGTTTATTTTCTTACTGTTGAGTTTTTAGAGTTCTTTGTACATTTTGGATAACAAAGCTTTTTCAGATTTTTCACGTTTCTTCTGCAAATCGTTTTCCCATTCATTGTCTTGTCTTTTTATTTTCTTGACAGTGTCTTTTACCTACAAGAAATTTTTAATTTTAGCGAAGTTCAACTTGTGTCTTTTGTAAATCTTGCCTTTGGTGTTGTATCTAAAAAGTCATCCCCAAACTCAATCTCATCTGCAAGTCTCCTATTTAACTTCTAGAAGTTTTATGGTTTTGCGTTTTACTTTTATGTCTATTATCCATTTTAAGTTAATTTTTGTGAAAGGTTTAAAGACTATGCCTAGATTCCAAGTTTTTGTACAGTTATGTTATCACCATTATCATTATTTTTTTTTTTTTTGTAGAGACAGAGTCTCACTTTATCTCCCTCGGTGGAGTGCCATGGCGTCACACAGCTCACAGCAACCTCCAACTCCTGGGCTTAGGTGATTTTCTTGCCTCAGCCTCCCGAGTAGTTGGGACTACAGGAGCCCGCCACAACTCCCGGCTATTTTTCTGTTTTTGCAGTTCGGCCGAGGCCGGGTTTGAACCCACCACCTTCGGTATATGGGGCCGGCACCTTACTCAATGAGCCACAGGCGCCGCCCTGTTATTGCCATTATTGAAAAGACTATTTTTGCTTAGTTGATGCAGGGGTAATGGGGACTGATCCCTACGAAGGCAAAAGTCCTCTGAAACATTTAACTCCCCCCAAACTTAATGACTAATAGTTTATTGTTGAGCAGAGGCCTTACCAACAATCTCCTGGTCAGTGAAGACCTATTTTATAGGCTTTATAATACTATATACTATATTCTTACAAGAAAGCTAGAGAAAGGAAATGTCTTTAAGAAAATGATGAAAGAATATATATTTACTATTCATTACGTGAAAGTGGATCAGAATAAAAGACTTCATGTTCATCCTCTTCACTCTGAGGGTGCTAGGGTGGAAGAGGAAGAGAGAGGTTGCTCATACCATCTCAGGAGTGGCAGAGTTTGTTTTTAATGTCTCTTTTTGTTTGTAGGGTGGTTGATAGCAGCATTTGGGGCTAAGGGCTGTCACAAAAAGATATGGAGCGGGAAAGAGAAAATGTTTCTAAAACCGTCCAATGAACATCTTCCATCTTTCTCTGCTTGAATCACACCTGAACAAATTTGCATGGCATATGTCATAAAGGTGGTAATTGTCTTAGATCAAGAAGCAGGAAATAAACATGGAAAATATAGAAGTGGAAGACTTTCAACTGGCACAACAAAACCCAAAGAAATACAGATCTCTCTGATTGTAGCAAAAGTTTGGGAACTCATAAATTTAATCACATGCTTTGGAAAGGAAGAAAAAGTGGGGAAATGGTAAATTTCTTATGGTAATGAAGAAAAGGATAATTTTGAACACTCTAAGAGGACTGAAATTTTGAAAAGACAAATTGGGAAAGTAGAGAAGGTAAACACATTGTTTATTAATAATTTACCCCCTCCCGAGGCAATATTTCCTCTGAGACACATGTAAGGGTATCAGTAAGTAACTTCCCCAGAGTACAGATGAGCTGGAAATCATAACAACATACATTCAGACATGTCTATGTGCCCGTTCTGACAATGCCACTTCCTAATTGCATTATTGTGGACAGGTAACAATTTATCTCTTTGTCTTTTGCTTGTCTTTAAATGGTAATAATAATAATAATAATAGCTGTTTTGCTAGACAGATAGATTGGACAAAATTCTACATCACAACAAAGTGACTAAAGATCAAAGTAAGTTAAGATATACTTTAAGATAACTAAAATAGTGAAATTAGAACGCTCCTGCTACAAAGACATGATAAATGCCTAAGGCGTTGGATACTCCAATTACCCTGATTTGATTAGTTCATATGTATGCCTGTATCAAAACGTTACCTGTGCTCTATAAAGATATATAACTATAATGGACCCAACCAATTAAAAACATTTTTTTAAATCATCAACCCAAGAAACAGGAGTTAACATCCAGTACAGAAGGAGAGACTTTTTAATGTTTATTAACTCAAGCCACTATAAAAGCAGAATATCCTGCTTTGGGGAGGGAGGACGCTGGATTTGACTGCTTACATTAATATATAAATGCTTTAATTTTGCTCAACATCAGCCAAATTTGGTCCTCTCCTACCATATATCATATACCACATATCACATATTTCCTTCAAAAAGTAAAGTCCCACTTGAAAGTCTCAGGAGCTGTGCATCCTAGGAAGACGTGAGTGATGTTACAAACAGGTAACATAATACGTATTCTGTATGAAGACTAAGTGGTGTGGATGTTTGCAGGTCTTTTTTTTTTTTTTTTTAGCAAAATTCTGTTAGGACATTTGGGTAGCTCACAAATACAATGGAACAACATCCTGTGCCATCCGATGGGAAGCCAGAAATATGGCTGAAGCAAGGGGGCTTTGGAAGCTGTTTCAGGCTTCTACGTGGAGCAGTAGGATGACCACAAATGACAGCTGGACACTGGACGAGAGACTTAGGAGCCGTGTGACAATCTCACCCACACAACGCAGAGCACTGTTGTTGCCCTGCCAACTTCAGAGAATCCCAATGGGAGGGTCACACTCCCTAGTGAGGGACGAGCAGGCTGTGACCACCCCTGTCAGCTAGAAAATGGCATTAGATAAGTGACAAAAAGCACTGAAGTCAGGCAATTCTTTGGGGAGAACAATTTTATTTTCTGCCTTTAGAAAAATTTATAATAAAAAAATCATTCTAAAATTGTGAAACATGGCAAGTAAAAGGAAATTAACAGATAATTGGGGAATACTCCAAATAATCTTTCAATTTAAAAAAATAGCAGCTTTGCACTGTTGTACAATATGATTGACTAAGACGATGTACATAATGCCCATTAACATGCATGACATTTGTAAACTCAGCGGATATCAGCTATTAATTTGGTTTGTATCAAGCAAGTGTTAGACTCCCTAAGATTTGTGCAGGTTTCTTCTGCAGAGCCAGCTAGCTGCTTGTTATTTCTCTCCGAAGTTCTGTCTAATTTACTCCTACTCAGTGTCATTGTTTCTATCTGTGAAGAATTAAAAGAAGAGTGATAGGAACAAGGATAAACAACAAATTGTTTTGGCATTCTTATAAACAGACGTTCATCTCTGATTTGCTTTTCTGTTTCAGGAATTTGTTTACTTGCATAAAGACCAAAATAAAAGCTAGGAAGGGCTGCATGCCATGCAATCAGAGGAAAACTTGGCATGGCTTTGAAACTTTTATGATCAAAGCACGGGGGATGTATTTTAGGGGTACCCAGGAATCTTTGATTTCATGAAGAGCAAATGATGGGTTACATATGACGTTAAAGGGCTTTAATTTAAAGGCACAATATAGCATGGACTAAAGAAAAATGTAACCATTACAGACTGGAATGGATGTGATCGCTCTTATATAATCATTGTATGAGGTTATTACCACTCCTGACCTTCCAGTGTGATCAGTTACACAGATACAGTTAAGAGTCGGGCACTTTTGAATCCTTGTTTTGTAAGAAAGACGTTTGGGAGTCCACATTCCTTGTTCTTCTCTGCCTGTGTCACCTATTATCACCCTGGCAAGCTGTTTAACAAATCTGTGAGAATCTGTCTCCTCATCTGATATATTGGTATAACATTAGATCTCAGGGTTTTTGAAAGCATTAAAATTGTACAAAGCATGTGGGGCTCATGTTAGGTGCTCAATAATCACATGCTTTCTTTTTCATGTTTGGTTTTTTGTGTATTTATATACATATGTTGTGTATATGTATAATATATGCATCACTTGTTAAAAAGAGCCTTAAACTTAAAACAATACATACTTATACAGAATACATTTCAAAAACAAAACAAACAAAAAAAAAGAATGAAAAGGCTGAGGTACAAAGGAGACAGGAATAATGCAAACATAAAAATGTAAAACCTGGATTTCCTTCATATTTTCTAAGGGCGGGCCTGTTTCAAATGTATCTCTAAGGTTTCTAGTGCCCACAGCCGAAAGGGAAACATGATCTGTATAATAATTCACAGATGCCAGTTTATTAAATCAAACAACTTGTCAGGAAAAGCAAAACTCTTCCTTTGTTACTCAGGCTCGTACTTGTGAAGCTGCTGGGGAGGTGACAGGGACAACTGGTCACACCCCTCAAACGGCTGCTTCTCTGTCCACACTGTCCTCTGCACCTGCGTCCTGGTGCCCACTCTCCCTGCCTCGCCTGCCCACACATTGGTAACCAGTTCTGAGTCCATTAGCTTCCACTAGGTTCTACTGAGGTAAAAACCACCCCCGCATTTCAGTGCCTTGTATACAGTTAGTTTTACTTAAGTTGCATGAAGGCCACTGCTGTGTAAGCCATAGCTCTGCCCCCACCTGTCACATGTCACTTGTGATACTTCTTGCCAGGGCCCAGGTCTCGGGTCAGCTCAACTAGGTTCCAGATGCAGACAGCTAAGTTACCTTGCTCAGGTTCAGTTTCTCTTAGGTGCCTGAGGGCTATCTACTTTAGCTGGAGAGAAAGACAGATCTTAGTCTTTAGCAGAGCTTGGTGATCTTCAGCAGAAAGACACCGTGCTGGCCTTCTGCAGGCAGGAGAGGAGTCAAAGTCAGAGTCAGAGTCAGAGTCAGAGTCAGAGTCAGAGTCAGCGGGTCCATAATAGAATGCGCATGCTCCTTGACTGCCTTCTCCTCCAGCCTAATATAAGACTGATCTCTTGCTTCTCAACACCACAGGTGTAGAGATTGCCAATTCACCACTGCTCTCACCTCGGGAGCTAAATCCCTCTCTACGCCCTTTCCACCCAGGTGTTCCATTATTGAGCTACACAGGTATTTCTTATAACTCTCACTCCTCCTAGCCGTAGGCTATATTGGCTGCAACACCCACCTATCTTCTCATCCTGGGGCTTAGACTCAAGAATCAGCCCCAATTTGGAATATACCAGGACAAGCCGGGGTCTTACAGGTGCCATTCAGTCATTCCCCCAACCCCTTGCCTTGGGTATGTCGGACTGTGGCCCATCCTGACAATGGGGCAGGAAAAAGTGCTCCTCCCACAATAAGGTCCCTTGAGAGGCAGGACCTGGTGCATGATAGGAGTTTGTGCACAGATAGGAAAGAGGGTGGTGAGTGTACAGTACAACCCTCTTAGAATCAATGACAGTGGCAGTACCATCAGCAACCTTTTAAAACTCTATTCAATCGGAGTCACTCGCCATCTCCTAACATTCTGACTCTTTTGGGACACAGTATTCAAAGATAAGACCTTAGCATTAAATAAAAATATTGGCAAAAAAATGAATCATATGATTTTAAAATTATAAACAAATGTGTTATCATTTGGAAGGCTCCTTTAAACCATCTCACATTTTTAAATGATTTTTCCAGTACCGCCATCCTGTTCTGTTACAGAAGGGAAGCCTTTCTAATGCTGTGTGTATGTTGGCCACAGAACTCAAGTGAGTTTTCTTTCCTGTTAATCTTATGTATTCCTCTATGTGATCACTCTTTTTAACAAATTAATAGTATTTATGGGTGTTGATAAGTTATAATCCATAATTCTTTTTACCAATCCATTATACCAGTCTCTTTGGTTATTTCTAATTTTTAAAAAATTATTGTAATTTAACTATGCACTTGTCAAATTATTTTGCTTGGATAAATTCCAAAATGTCACATCATTACGTGATCTCTTGTACCTCGGAGGTCTGTTGATGTCCCTCCAGAAAAGTGACACATTTTGTTTTCTTTGGGGTTTCCTTTCCTGTATACAATTCACTTTGATCTTTGTTACTCTGAAGGCAAAGGATGATATTTCTGGTTGCTAATGAGTTGTTTTGTAAATGAATTTATTATATATCTATATTGTGTGTGTGTGTATTCATTTTCTTCAATCTCATCAAATCCTTAATGTTCACATAGGTGTTGTTCCTAGAATATCAGCCAATGCCTATATATACCTAAGACAGGTTCTGTGCTAAGAATCTTCTAAACCCTTAATATATGTCATTAATGCTCAAGCACCCTGAGAGTAGGTGCCATTAAGTCTCCTTCTTTAGTTTTCTCCAGAAGAAAAAACAAAAATATAGAGTGGTTGAGAGAATTGTCCTAATTAAACAGTTCATTTATTTGAAATTAGTATGTTTGGTATTTAAAACATATTTGAAATATATAAGCCTCAAACAAATACAATTATTTGTTTCACAATTTTGTTAATATTTCTAACACTATTTTTACACAGAATTTAAAAGCGCAGAGCTCTTTGACGTGTTTCTAAAGATCAATGTTGTATAAATAATCTCTCATAGTTTTAATACATTATTAAATTTCTAAAAATAAACATGTAGTTAATCCAGAATGTATTTTTAAACATAGTGTGATTTAGGGACTTAATTTTATTTTCTTTATTTTTAAGAGTACCACTTTACTGTATAATGCATTTTTCATTTTTGTATAATGCATTGTTAAATTTTGTACATATCACTTTAAAATAAGTGAATGTTTCTCTGCTTCTATATTATTTAAATTTTGGTCACTTTTCATCATGTCTCTATAAACAAGAATAACTTTTTAAATCTTTTCATAAGTTTTCTTCCACATTCATAGGGTCATACTAATTCATCAAAAATAATTAAAATAATATAAAACAAAATATCTTCTAATTTTTATAAATGTATGAATTATTAATTTTTCTTGTGCAAGAAAATTATCACTCCATTTTCTTTTTGATATTTATTTTGATGATGGTGATGTACTTTTTCATGTTGTGCATGTTGTATGAAATTATTTCTTAGTTTTTAATTTTCCCTTTTTTCTGTTATGCATCAGATCCTTTTAATATAATGCTCTAAAAATTTTTATTTATAAAAATAAATTTATTAATTTCTTTTAACAAAGGAAATATATTAATAAAAATATCATTTCTGCCATTGTTTTACAGATAGTACTCTTAGTTAAAATTTTAACCTCTTCAAAAAATTATGATTTGAACTCTTATATTCTAATTAATTATGCTTATTTGTTTCTGTTCAATAGCAATACCATAATATTCAATTAATTCAAGTTGACTGTAGTCTCCCTTCTATTATTTTACTTTATTAGTATGCTTCTATTATTTTTTTGTTGTTGTTAGTTTGTTTTGCAGTTTTTGGCCGGGGCTGGGTTTGAACCCACCACTTCTGGCATATGGGGCTGGCAACCTACTCCTTTGAGCCATAGGCACTGCCCTAATGTGTTTCTTGATTTTTGTGTACACCACAACTTTCATAATGACCAACATATTCCTTTTATTTTCATTCCGCATAGAACATGCAAGCTTCTGATGATTGGACTATAAGTCAACAAGATAATTTTCTTCCATTATATCATTGATTTTATTTCCTTTCCATTAGGTTTCTTGTATTCTCTTTGAACTGGTATTTCTCTTCATACAGGTAGAGATAAAGATCTCTAACCTCATCTAGACTTGACAAGTTTGTGGCTACCTCATCTAGACTTGACAAGTTTGTGGCTACAAGATAGACTGGACACATTTGAATGTAAGAATCACACTGCTGCACACTGCTCCTTTGACAGTAGGCTCAGGAAGGATTCATATGTAGTGAGAAAAAACAAGCAGATATTTTTACATCAATGTAATGAATAGTGACCACTTTGTAGATATTATATAGTAAGCAAATGCTTCTTGTTCCAGAACATGATAATTACTGAGACAGTTGGAAACCAGATATCTAGTACATGCCTTGTTTCTAATAACAGAGTTCAACTGTGAACCTTATTGGGAGATACTTTTAAATTATTTACATTCATTAGCACTGGAAGATCTCAGCTCTTATCCAGTTATCTTTGTACCAAGTGCTTTCAAAACCAATAATAGAT
>CAUYRH010037824.1:0-12596 GCA_963574655.1 Perodicticus potto | reverse complement strand
TTAGAAAGTCCAGTGGACATTTTTAATCCTTTCATCACTGTGGAAGTTGAAATTTGATAAAAAGTTTCTGGGTGAGTTTACTTTTGTGGTGGAGGATTATGCTGGTCATTATGGAGGATAGGTCTGAGAATATCCTGGAGAGCCGGTTTAGTTATGGCAAATTTCTTCAACATGTGGATGTCATTAAAGTATTTAATTTCTCCATCGTAAATGAAACTCAGTTTAGCTGGGTACAGGGTCCTGGGTTGAAAGTTATTTTGTTTTAGGAGATCAAAAGTCAATGACCATTCTCTTCTAGCTTGAAAGGTTTGATCAGAGAGATCTGCAGTTATTCTAATATTCTTCCACTTGTGGGTAATGGATTTCTTACATCTGGCTGCTTTCAGAATTTTCTCCTTCATATTAACTTTAGTGAAGTTAATTATGATGTGCCTGGGGGTTGTCTTATTCGGGTTGAGTCATGCTGGGGTTCTGATACTGTCTGCTATCTGAATTTCAGAATCTCTTGGCATGTCTGGAAAATTCTCTTTCATAATCTCACAAAGAAGAGACTCTGTGCCTTGTGACGCCACTTCGTTTTCAGGTATCCCTATAAGGCGAATTTGGTTTTCTTTGAGTTATCCCAGAGCTATCTGAGAGAATGATCCATTTTTGCCTTCCATTTCTCTTCCTCTTTGGAAGTTGGGGAACATTCGAAAGCTTTGTTTTCAGTGTCAGAAATCCTTTCTTCTGCTTGCTCCATTCTGTTACTAAGGGATTCTACTGTATTTCTCAGATTTTTGAGGGCTGCAACTTCCTTTCTCAGTGTGTCAAAATCTTTGGTCATTTTGTCTTTGAATTCATTTGGTTCTTGAGACATCTTTTGGGTCATCTTTTGGACTACTGCTTGAAATTCTAATTCCATCTTTTCCTCCTTTCTGCTGATCTTAATTGCTATCCAGACTCTGAATTTGATTTCTGACATCTCAGCCATTTGCTTATGCAAGGGATCTTGTGGCGTATCTACCTTGTCGTTCCTTGGGGGAGTTGATCTACTCTGATTATTCATATTGCCAGAGTTTTTCTGTTGATTCTGCCTCATGATTATTTTTCACTATTGCCTGTGACCGTCCTCAGAGTTGGGGAGGTGTCTCTCCCAGATCAGACCCCAGCAGGATCACTCTGTTGTTGCTGGATCTTTGTAGTGAGTGACCCTGTGCAGCTCCTCTGGGACTGCCCCACCCAGGGAGTCCTGGCTATGGGAGCAGTGAGTGTGGCATGCCCTGGATCAAACAGTAGGGCATGGAATGGTGCACACGTTTCTGGGAGTGCCTGGCACCCAATGGCCTTTGCAAAGGGAGCCCATGAAGAATTTATATCAGAGCTACTATAAAGGAAAGGAAAAATTGACTTGCTAGAATCTAATTTGTTGACCTTAAAAGGGATATCATTCTTTAACATGCTTAAAAATAATGACAAATGTGGACCATTTTGTGAACACCTTTTACCTCAATTAGACTGAAGTCATGCTCATTTTGTGGTGGTCTGATTCAAGGAACTGACATATTTTTGGTGACATTTTCCCAAATAAGATTTTAGGAGGCATGTTTTATACAGTGATATCTTGCTCTTTTTAAGCTCAGCATTTTTATCCTTTAAGCCTCCCCACCCCCTAAGGAAAGGCTATTGCTGAGAAACTGGCAGATGGTATTTGGAACACCTGTAAGTCCATTCCACATCTGGTGGGCCTTGTGTATGAGTGGGTTAGGGGTAGGATGAAAGAAGAGGACAGGTACTTTTACAATTCAAAAAGACCTTGGTTGGGGGGTGGGTAGGGAAGACTTCTGGAGCTTCTCACCTTTGACCTCCACGTGCTCTGTTGATTTCATTAAGCAAGAGCCTGCTTTGTCACATCAGGGGCCACAGTGTAGCATGTAGCATAGCTCAGCTGGTCAGATAAGGCTGGGTTGTCGTGGCACAGAAGGTTGTCACACCTGGGCTTGGTATCTGCTGCAGGGAAGGGTTCTATCTGGCAATGAACACTATCAGTGATGTATTTCAGTCTGCTGGGATGTTTAGCTGAGCTCTACTGTGCTCATAAATTGGGGCATTACACTGTCCTAGGGACCACCAGACTTTCTCATAAAGGGCCAGCAAGTAGATATTTTCAGTTTTGCAGGCCATGGGGTCTTTGTCACAATTATAGTCCTGTCATTGGTGGATTCTTGTCAACTTCGATCAAGTGAAATGACAGGCAGCAGGTCCACAAATAATATCGTTTCCTTCAATGTCATCTTGTTGTAATGTTGATGAGAAAAATATGTTGTTGGGGGCTCCCATAGCTCAGTAGGTAGGGTTCCGTCCACATACACACAGGCTGGTGGGTTCGAACCCGGCCCAGGCCAGCTGAAAAATGACAACTGCAAGAAAAAAAGATAGCTGGGTGTTGTAGTGGGCACCTGTAGTCCTAGCTACTTGGGAAGCTGAGGCAAGAGAATTGCTTAAAACCAAGAGTTGGAGGTTGCTGTGAGCTGTGACGCCACAACACTCTACTGAGGGTGACATAGTGAGACTCTGTCTCAAAAAATAAAAATGTTGTTAAACGTCATTTCAGTTAAAGTTGTAGTTTCCAGATGAGGTGGCTCAAGCCTGTAATCTGAGCACTCTGGGAGGTTGAGGTGGGAGGCTCCCTCCCTCTCACGTGTTTGACACCAGCCTGAGGGAGAGCAAAGACACCAGCCTGTCTCTACTAAAATAAAAAACTTAGCCAGGCATGGTGGCAGGCACCCATAGTCTCAGCTACTGGGGAGGCTGAGGCAAGAGGATTCCTCAAACCCAGCAGTTTGAAGCTGCTGAACTAGGTTGAGGCTATGCATTCTAGCCTGAGGCAACAGAGTGAGACTCTGTCATGTAAAAAGAACATATCAGTGATGTTAAGGGCTTATTGTACTCAGCTCTGATGTTGTGGCTTGAAAGCAGCTCTAGATAATACACAAATGGTATGGCTGTGTTCCAATAAAACTTTATTTAGAGACATAGAAGGCAGGCTGTATTTGGCCCCATGGACTGTAGTTTTCATGGCCCCTGCAATCTATCATTGTAAGTACAAATGTGAATTCTGGAATCAAATGCACCAGGTTTTGGGTGCTGTTCCCCTGCTTTCTGATGGTGTGGCCTTGAGAAGGATATTGACTAACTCCTCATTAATGTTGGGAGGAGTCAAAGAGCTCTCATGAGGAAAAAGCTGAGCACAGGGTCTTCCCATTAGTCTTATCTCAGAAATCATATCAGGGAAGTCTTACCTTTTACTTAGAAATGAAATCTTTTCAGTAGGAGAAGAGGGGAAAGCGTCTCATTTTAAGGCATGAGGTTAGAACTTCCTTCTAACTTCAGCAAAATGTGATTCAGCATACCCCCTAGGCACTGAGCACCATAACACACCAGAAAAGAAACCGATCCACCAAAACACCCTTTGCTTTGACTTCATGGACTCCATCAGACTATAACTGACATCTTTTAAAAATATTAGCTTTTTTTCTCCTAGAGAAAATTAATTCTTCAAATTAAATTTTCCTTCATTTCCCATACAAAAATGTATTTTAGAATTGACCGAGCAGTCTCAACATGGCTTGCAAAACCCCTCCACGCAGTCCAGCCAGGGCTGTCTATGGTACCGCCTCCCACAGCAGCGGCTGCTCTGCTAAATCCAGGGGGGATGCTTAATGAGGGGTGAAGGCAATATGGACTCAGAGATGCGGCCAGTTGCTTTTTCACAGTTGGTAGGCAGTGTTGCAGGTGCATTCTCTTAATGAGGGTTAATTTGTCTCATATTTTAATCTGACAGAATCTGGCCATGTTGTTCTGTATTCCTTGGAGGTAACTTGGTTGTTCTCAGTTGGCACGAAGAGAGAAAATGGAGTATAAATTTTTGGGTTAGAGTGGCAAGCTAGAATTCATAAGAAATCCTGCCTTTCTAGTGCCCAGAGTAACACTTACGTGGAGGAAGAGCATTTTAGCAGAAACGGTGGAGATAAAGGAGGGCTAAATTATGTCTCTGGAAGATGCTAGTTTGCAGTGGCTGGCCGTACAACGATCTGAATCAAGCAAAACATACTAGATGTGTTATTTTGCACAGCACGTACAATTTTGCCTGTTTCAGACCTGCAGCCTGCAGGGTATTTTGTGGTTGCTACCTTAAGAGTGAACACAGATTCTGTTTTAGAAAAGAACTTTTCACAGAAATATTATCAAAATAAGTTTGTAAAAAGTTAATAGAAATGAATGAAATTGATAATTGTTTTCCTAACTTAAATCTCAATCACGGATTTTTATTTTTATTTTGTTTTATTTATTTATTTTGAGACAGTCTCACTATGTTGCCCTTGGCAGAGGGCATGGCATCACAGCTCTCAGCAGCCTCCAACTTTTGGGCTTAAGCGATTCGCTTGCCTTGGCCTCCCAAGTAGCTGGGACTACAGGTGCTCGCCACAATACCCGGCTATTTTTTGTTGCAGATGTCATTGTTGTTTAGCTGTCCCAGGCCGAGTTCGAACCTGCCACCCTCTGTGTATGTGGCTGGCGCCGTAACCACTGTACTACAGGCGCCGAGCAATCAATCACCGGTTCTAGATGTATAAGTACTGCGAAGTGGTTTTGATAGGTTTTGAATTTGGGAAGAAGACATACAAAAGCATCTGCATGTGTATTCATGGTATTTGGGAGAGTTCCTGTACTTGCACAGATTAAAATCCAATCCCAACTAGCTCCAGCCAAAGTGAAATCAATAGCTTAAGTCATTGGGAAGTCCAGGTGTACACCTCGCTTCTGGCGGGATTGGATTTTGGGGTCTATTTAATGTCTTCCCTTCTTTTTTTGTCCGTTGCCTGTCCCATCACCTAGTTCTCCCTCAGGTCAATCTACTGCACAGAGACTTCTTCCCTTGATGGGACACGTAAAGTCTATGGCTTGATTTTCAAAGGGATAAAAATATCTAGTTCCCTTCACTCACCTGCACCCTCCTTCAAGGACCCTGTAGGAGGAGGAGCTTCTGTTGCCACCTGTGTAGATCAGTCCTCAGGAAGGAAGTAACCTGCTCTGCTCCAGCCACCTTCCTATTCGTCAGTCCACTCTCCGCGGCCAGTGGGGCCTCGCCTCTCATCTCTGTCCAGGTGGGGTGGGTTGTTACGGCCAGATACTGCAAATGGTAGAACCATGTGAACTCAAAGGAGAGTTGCTCGTAAGAGAAAAGAGGGGAAAGAATGTCAGGTGCATGTGCACGTGCCTTGATTTAAAACACAAGAAATACACATGTTTACTGGACTCTCTGCTAGGCCATAGCCTCGTTTTCCACTTCACGTGCACCTTTCTGTATCTGTGTGTTCTTGTAGCTTTCTTTTTAAATGTTTCGCATTTTCTGTATATGTGCTCTTTAGTCAAAGCAGCATCCATTTCATTAAAAACAATCATATAATATCCACCTTAGAGCCTTTGACAATGCAGATCTCAATCTTTCCTTATGTTTCTTTGATAGTTATCCCTAAGCTCCTGATTTCATTAGATTTTTTTTTTTTTTAAAGATGTTGTATTGTGTGTAGGATTGGCCACGATCAGCAAAAAAGAGATTCCAAACCCTCAGCAAAGCCCCTGACTTGCTCCTTATTGCCTGGAATTCCACCTCTGCAGCTCCTTTCCTTTTTGCTTGAGAAATGAAAATCTTTGCCCTGGAGGGGCGATAATTTTGACGTTGAATCACTTTTACTCCCAAAGGTAAATGAATTTGTCAGAGCCTTTTCCCTGTGTGGAGGTTGTGTAAGAGGCAAGAGGGAATCCCGGGCCCCTGGTAATGACACAGAGTGTTCCTTTGGACCTGGTAGGGGGACAATACGGGGGTGCGGGAAAGAAGAGGGGATGACACCTTCTTTCAGGGTGGTCTTGGGCACACGTTGGGGGCTCCATGCTTCAGTGGGTAAAAGGCAGAGAAATCCCCCTGCCCCTTAGGGATTCAGCTTCACATGTGCCGGGCACTGAGTCCAGTGTCCTCTTGCAATTTCTGCTCGTGTCCTTCTGCCTGTATGTCACCCCGCCCCGTATCTGCATGTGCTACTGTGGCTCTGCACCAGTTAACAGCTGAACAAAGCCCAGCCCTTTCTTGGTTTCCACAAAATACTCACAGCCTACAAACTGGTGAATGTAGTTATCAGAGTTGAGGGAGTTCAGACGAAGGAGCAATACCAGGGTCCACGTGACTCTGTACCACCTCCTGGTTCTGCCATGGTTCTTTCTATCTTCCTATTTGCTTCCCTTCTGAAGTCCAAAGAAATTCTCTTTTTTTTTTTTTTTTTGCTTGTACGAAAGGTCTTTATTGGCGGGGGATGCTGCAGAGCAGCACTAAGGAGGAGAGGAGAGAGAAAGAGCCAAAGAAATTCTTTCCATGCTTTCTACAGAATAGTTCTGTATGAAGTTCCTGAGTTTTCACCTTGTACCCCAAGCACTTTTCAAGAGGTAAAATATTCTCCATCTGGCTAAAGCAGTGGCAGGGAAAGAACACATGTGTTGGCATTGGGCAGGCTCGATTTCGAAATCTTACCCTTTTGCCTACTGACTGTACAACGTTGGGCCAGTTACAAAACCTTCCCAGACTCAGTTTCCTTAGCAATGAAGGTGGCAGTAACACCACCCACCTTTGCGAATCATTGCTGTGAGCATGAAATGAAGCTCTGGCAGATAGCATAGGGTCTGGGGATTTGTCAGGGTAGATGGTAGGTGGCCATTGAATGGGCAGGTGGGAGCCATTGAGTATATATTGATAGAGCTGGGTCTTAGATACTTCTGGGAGCACAGAGGAAGAAGGGTGACCCAGGCGGGTCTAGACAAGTGCTAGTGAGCTCTGGTGTTAGGGTAGCAGTGAATCTGAGCCCTCTCATGAGACGGTGTCAACTAAATTTGATAACTTACTAGATTCTTCTTGGGAGTTGGCTTCCATTCATCTTTCCCTCTGCATTTATTTTTGTGGTTTACTATTACCCATTCATTATGCACATTGTATATGTTTCTAATTATTATGATTATTTTCTAATAGCAGCCAAGAGAGTGCCTTGGCAAGGTTTGCAGCCTTTATGGTCTCTGGTTCCCAGGCATGAGGGCTGCTACTTCTATTGCACTGCCCTGGAGACCTTTTGCCAGTACAGGGGGGGCCTTTAACAAATATTGTGTGAAACATCTTTGCACTTATTCACTGTATAAACATGAGTGAGAGGTATCAATCATAATGGTCTTCGGTGGATTCCTTGATTAAATGAAGATTCTTAATAGAATCTTTCTCCCAGGAAAAGTAGCAAACACATCTTTACAAATGGTAGTCATAGTGATTACAATGAGCATCCTGAGTATGTATCTCAATAAAATTCTGCAACTGCAATTTTTGACGGACCAGATCCTCAGCCACCTGCATTGAAACAGTGCTTGATGCTACTCTGATGCCTGCTGTCGGGGGGGTGTGGGGGCGTGGAAGGAGAGGCAGTGTCAAGCACTGTCTCTTGAAATTTGAAATGAAATGAAAATTTGATAGGAACTGAAAATTTCCTATTTTGGCAAAGGCGCAATGGCTTCAGAACTTCCCCCAGATCTCAAGTGTGAACCCTAACATTCTCTCTAGGCTGTTTGTATGATTAATACTTCTTTGATAAGCCTGAATTGCCAAAGGTTTGGCAACCAGGAAAGCTGGTCTTTTCATTAGATTGAATAGTTCCCAAATGATTTCCCTGGTGTTTGAGGAACCAGCCTATTTTCCCCCACCTCCATCTCCGCTTCATCGGTAAAGCCTTGTTCCATTCTGGAGTTTAGGTTCCGTGGGGCAGATCTAGTGTGAAATTCCCAATTCTGTTTATGTCTGACTCAAACCATGTTTATTAGACTCATCACTGCTTAATTATAAAACACAGAGATGGACCTTTGAAATGGAAGCCAAATCTTGTTAAAGACATAATCACAGGTCTTCAAGTTATAAAATTGCTTGTGATTTCTCTCCCCCCTACTTCTTTATGCAATGCAAGTTGGGTATCTATATTTCCACAAGGTCACTGAGCTTGGAAGAGTTTGGATCTCATGTAAACCTGTTCAAATTCTAAAGAAAGGTGTGTGTGTGAGCAGAATGGGTTCTTGTTACATATACTGCATGTTCATTTAATCTTTTTAGATGCATGTCCTCATTTCTAGGTCAAAATGCGGTTTGACTTTTTAGGGAAAGCCCTGGAAAAGTGAATTTTGCAAGGTAGATTTTCTCGTTAGAATGATGAGCCTGTATTTTGTGGCTTGAAATCATTTAATAAGTGCTTCTTGAGAGTTTGGTGTGGGAGTCTGCCTGGATTTTTCTTTTGGTAGGTTTCGGGAGCCTTCAAATCTCACTCCCAGTAGTCTATGAGACCTCAGAAAACTTTCCTGAGCTAGATAATGATCGGTCTGCCCAAGGGCTTGAGTGTGAGGGAATGAGAAAAGGTAGCAGAACTGTGCTTATTGAACAAAGCCGTCCATCTTGCTCATCCAACCAAGGTTAAAATAAAACAGAAAAATGAGAAATTTTGTCTGGTTTTGTTTTTATATATTTTTTTGCCTGTCATAGCCATTACTTTTCTCTGCCCACTTGCCAGGTAATATGCAAGTTACCTCCTGTTATCCTTGTCTGTATTTTACAGCTCTTGAAAAATCAAACTGCCCTTCATTTTGACTGTTTTTCACCAAATACAAATGCTTACAAATACACTAAGGCATAAGGTCAGAAATCAATTCCATCTTCCTAAAATTGCTGGCAGGCAGTAGACTGCTGCTCCAGGGAACCAAGTTCAATATCTCATATTTTACTCTTGGAGATTACTTGTTTAGACTCCTAATATCTGGAACATGCTATAGGATATTTTCTTTTACAGCAAAGAATTCAAAAAGTACTTAATGAAGGGAGCCTAGATGGCATGGGACCAGAGGAGACAGACTCAGGTTTAAATTGTGTGCAAATACAGCCCTTGGCAGCACTAGAGAAGCAGCTGGACCCTGGGTGCTGCTGGGTTATTCATCTGGGCCCTGGTGTGGCTGAGGCTTTTGTCACAGGAGTCTAGGGTAGGGTCTTTACTCTCCAAATTATAGTGGTGTAGTGCATCAGTATCATCGTATCATTTCTTTTCAGGTAGGTAGATTTTTCTTCCTATGAATAAACTAAAACATTATCATAAAGGTTCTTTTGTCCTGTCAACAGATGGACATTACCTAGTGTGAGCTGTGTTGTGATTCAGTCCTAATGAAGTATCACAGTCATCCAATGATAAATTATTTTCAAGAGGAAATTAACACTGTCAAGGTCATTTCTACAGTAGCATTCCTCTCACCTGAGCCCTGGTGGTTTTCTTGTATATAGGACAAACAAGAGTAGAGTTCTCTTTATGAAGACTCACCTGCATGCATCCATCCATCCTTCCGACTATCTTTTCACCCATCAGGTGGTATGAACGCCTGCAGTCCATGGTGCTAGGAGTTGGACACAGCAAAGAGCAAGGTAGATAGGCTCCTGGTCCTCACAAAGCTCACAGTTATTCTGAGAAAGAGACAAAAAGGAGAACAAGATATTAATATTTTAATTTTTAAAAATAAAAATTTCAGACAAAGACAAAAATTTAATTTTAAAAAGATAAAATATGGTAACTGCCATAAAAGAGGTGAAACAGATAGTGTGGTAGAGGATTAAGATGGAGCCAGAGCCACTTCAGATTAAGATGGCTAAGGAAGGTTTTCCTGGGGAGTCAACACTTGAGCTAAGACTTGAACCATAAGAAAGATCGGACTATGCATAGATCTGGGGAAGAGCATTAAAAAGAAAGTGAATAGCAAGTGCAAAGGCCCTGTGGTAGGAATCAGCTTTATGTTTGAAGGACTGTAAGGAGGCTGGTAGAGAGAAATAGTAGACAAGACAGAGGCAGCATAGGGTTACTTCTAAGAGTGTGGACTCAGGAGCTGGCCTGCCTGGCCTGGAATCCCAGCTGTCCTACTTAGTAGCTGTGTGGCCTTGGATAAATGGCTAACCTCTCTGTGCTTTGTTTTACTCATCTATAAAATGACAGCCCTATCTCATTGTGTCTGTGTGATAACTAAATGAATGGACATTTATGAAACGTGGAATGGTGCCACATTGTGTTTGTGTGATAACTAAATAAATGGTCATTTATGAAACGTAGAACGGTACATCAAGCAGTGTATAAGTATTTGTTAAATATTTTTTCAAAAAATTAGACCGAGGAGAAGTGGCTAGGATCAATTTTATGCCTAGTAATCATACTAATTCCATTGATACAAGTCTTGTAATGCCATGGGTATCACTAGAGAAGAAAAACTGGTTAAAATGCTGACCTAGTTCAATACCTTCATCTTAGAGAAGAATCTGATCCTCACTTTCAGGCTTCATTTAAATTATTTATTAAGTGCAGTATCTATGACTACATTTTTGTGATAAGGCATTCATATAATGCTGCTAAACCTAAATTCTGCCCCACAACTCTAGCCCCCTCTCTAGAGGTCAATATCTACCCCTGCTGACATATCCTTAAGTCAAACATATGAACATATATAATTTAGTTTTTCTCGATGATATTAACATTGATCACCTTGTATTTTTTAAAAAATTGTGGTGAAATACACATAAACATAAAATGTATCATCAACCATTTTTAAGTATGTATACAACTCAGTGGCACTAAATATGTTCACTTTGTGCTAGAATATCTTGCTTTTAAATTCCCCCAACTTTAAATTTAAATTTCTCTAATTTAACTTCATGTCTTAGAGCTTTTTCTTCAGCATTTCTGCAGCTTTTCCTCACTTGTCTTAACCTCAGCTTGGCATTTCATGGTGCCACAAATAGCTCTTTGAATCATTTCCATGTTGGCATATATTAAACTACTTTCAAATTTTGCTGTTACAGGGAAACTGAGTCTTTAGAATATTTTCTCCCTTGACTGCTAACTAATGGAATGCCATCCAGAACCGTATTAGGTCAGAGTGCAATTTTTCAACATTTCCTAGTTGTTTGTAAAGCAAAACGATCCCTTCCACTCAGGCAAAAGGGGAGAGTGAGTGATCTGTGATTATTCTGTAATAACCATCCAGGGTTCAAAGCTGGCCCAAACAGAGCTTTGGCTTAATGAATTATGGAGGCAAGATAACATTTTAAATAAAGCCCTGCCCGCAGAATCGCAATCTGTTTTGTGTCCTGTTTGTTTGCCTGCCTTCATAATTTGAGGGGTGCTCAGATGTGGCCTGGTAAATAATGGCCATGTGATTTGTAATCAGACACCTGTCTATCCCATCACCACTGTCAGGATTCACAAGGGTCCCTTTGCATATGGGGCGATGCTGGCAGCCACATGCAGAGCAGAGCAACCCTTTAGTGGCCTAGGGTGTGGGAGAGTTAGGCTCCCGGGGAGATGCCATTCACTGAATCCCAGGCGCTGGCAGCCCTCGGCTCCCGTGGACCAGGCAGCAGTTCCTCAGCCCTTCTGCACCGACAGGGCTCTCTGGTGGAGCCTGGCTATGCGGTGCTGTCAGAGGCTGGTTGCTGGGCTGCGTTTTTATAGCAGGGACTGTTCCAAAGGAGGGTGCATATTGTGGGTGAAATAGAAAATACAAGCGTTTGAAAAGATGCTTTTATTCACATTCTATGTAAGATTTAGTGATGGCAGTTGTCCATATCAGGTATTATTCTTTTTTAGTACTTCCTACAGTGGCCTGGGGAGACAGATTACGGGATGGGCCTCAACCCTTTCTTAAAATAATCCCTCCACAGTTGTGCTCTTTCCTTCTCCCTCGCTTATTCGTTTGCAAGTCATCCCCCTCTGCCACCTTTTTCTGATGGGGATTCATGGCCCAGATTTCCAGAGACCAGACCCTCCTTCCCACTTCCCCAAATGTGCTAATATCTGCTTGATTTCAAATGGTATGATTTAAAAGGTTTACTTTTTAAAAAAATTGTGAATTTTCTGACATTCAAGTTCAGCCAGAGTATTAAAGAATGGATCTGCCTGAGAAGGAACAGCCCGCATGCAACCAGTGCCAGTTACCCCATAAATCCTGTGGTAGGCCAGGATTTACTATGATGCTTTCAAAGGAATAAAATAACCTCCCCACCTAAACAATAATAAAAAGCAGCCTCAAATGCTTGTACCTAAAGGAACAACGCAAAACTTACTTCAAGAAGACAGAGAATTGTGACAGTGGTCTGCCTGCTTGGTGATGTGATATTTTGTGTGCAGTGTGAGTGGTTTGGGGCATTAGGAATCCTAGGTCGCCCTAGGAAGAAGAAAGGGAGGTTTGTGCTTAAGATTCCTGTCACTTTCAATACCTGTGGAACATTAATGTGCCCAGTGTACTGTGTAACTGACCAAGTCCAGACTGTCTAAAGGATCCCCCAGACCACTTTTTTTTTTTTTTGTTTAAAGCAGTGTTTTTTTTTTTTTTTTAAATGTATTTTATTATTCTTCATTACATTATTTCCCCCCCCCCCCACCCGTCCGTGATAAGACAGAATTGATTTACAGAAAAGAATACAGAAAACACCAAAGCTCCTGGTAGTGGGAGAGATT
>CAUYRH010037822.1:0-13699 GCA_963574655.1 Perodicticus potto | reverse complement strand
TCAGAGATCTAAAAATAGACTTGCCATTTGACCCTATAATTCCTCTACTTGGTATATACCCAGAAGACCAAAAAACACATTACAACAAAGATATCTGTACCAGATTGTTTATTGCAGCCCAATTCATAATTGCTAAGTCATGGAAGAAGCCCAAGAGCCCATCGACACACGAATGGATTAATAAACTGTGGTACATATATACAATGGAATATTATGCAGCCTTAAAGAAAGATGGGGACTTTTCCTCTTTCATATTTACATGGATGGAGCTGGATCAGGTTCTCCTTAGCAAAGTGTCTCTAGAATGGAAGAAAAAGTATCCGATGTACACATCCCTAATATGAGGCAAATTTATATCTTTCAAGTGAAGGCTACAACCCATTTATTGCACAAGAAGATAGGGAAAGGGGAGAGGGAGGGAAGAGGAGGGAGAGGGTGGGGGAGAGAGGATAAAGGGCGGGATCACACCTGTGGTGCATATTTGAAGGGTTAGGAGAAAACTCTAAATACGGATCAAAAATGTTCTCACATAGTAATGAGAACGTCTCTTGAATGTTATCGCAATCAGGTTGATGAAAATATCTCCAATTGTATCTGAAGCCCGCACACTGTACCCCATGATTGAATTATTGTACACAGCTATGATTCAATAAAATAAATAAATAAATAAAGTTTATAAGCAAAAGGAAAAAGAAAACAAATGAATAAATTAAGTGCCCTGATTTATAAGGCATGACAATTTCTGTGGCATAAACACTCCCACTATAACCCATTTCAACTTACTAAATGATATAAAAGTGAGCTTGTAAAATTAGTGGACACTTAACAATTGACTCTTTCCAGCCATCAGCTCTAGCACACTACTGGATGTTGATACTGGTATCACCATTTTATTGAAGAAAAGCAGAAATCAAGAGAGATTAAGCTAACTTTCTCAAATTCACACAGCTAGGATGACCGCTCAAGTCCTCTTATTTCATACATTATGCTCTTTTTATATCATAATTCTGTCTCCTTATTCATAGCAATGTAAATTTTCATTAAGTGCACTATATTTGCCCCATTGCCAACTCACAGAATACTATGACATAATTCTGATTAAAACACACTTTTTAAAAATAAAAGGCGTTTATAAACAAAACTAAATAGCCATTTTAAGGCCAGGTGTGATAGCTGACACCTGTAATCCTAGCACACTGGGAGGCCAAGACAGGTGGATTCCTTGAACTCAGGAGTTTGAGACCAGCCTGAGCAATAGCAAGACCCTGTCACTACTAAAAACAGAAAAACTAGCCAGGTGTTGTGGCGAGTGCCTATAGTCCCAGCTACTCAGGAGGCTGAGACAAGAAGATCGCTTGAGCCTAGGAGTTTGAGGTTGCTGTGAGCTATGATGCCATAGCACTCTACCCAGGGCAAATAGAGTCAGATTCTGTCTCTAAATAAGTAAATAAATAAACTAACTGAACAGCCATTTTAAAGGAAGCAAGACAACCAATAGCTGAGTATAGCTGTTTGTATGTACAGACACTTTTTTTCCTAGAACAAGATTATAGAAATCTATTATTAGAACTTTGCTTGGACATTGAATGAGAAGAAAGAATCACCCTTTAACTTTGATTCAGAAATACAGAAACCAAGAGGTTGGGCACAGTGGCTCACACCTGTTAGGCTCAAGTGCACTGTGGGAGGCCGAAGTGGGTGGATTGCTTGAGCTCAAGAGTTTGAGACCAGCCTAAGAAAAAGTGAGGCCCCCATCTGTACTAAAAATAGAAAAACTGAGGCAAGAGGATCGCTGGAGCCCAAGGGTTGGAGGTTGCTGTGAGCTTTGATGCCATGGCACTCTACCAAGCTTGAGACTCTGTCTCCAAAAAAATAAAGAAAAAGTAATACAGAAAGAAAATGGCTTTCACATAGATACTGAAAAGCAAATAATCTTACATTTACTGATAACTTAGTGGAAGAAACTATATTAAGATTAATAGAGAGTAGATTAGTAGAAAAAAAATTAAAAACTAGAGATATTATTCATCTCTCAGAATGACGTACTTAGTCTTAAAAAGTACTTTAAAAGTCTTAAAAGTCTTAAAAAGAATTGTATCTAAAATTTATAATCCTGCTTTAACAGGCCTATTAGGCTGCTATTCTATTTTATTCAATAAAGTGATAGGAATGAGTTTTAACACAAGACCTAAAAGGTCTTAATATAAGACTTCATATTTGGAAATTGAACAATAGGAACATCTACTTGTTTAGAAGACAGACAGAGAATGTTAGCCCAGAAATGACTAACATTTCTCATGATGAAAGACTACTACATTTTCTAGGTAAAACAGGTAGCTTTCTCTTTCTATCCACATGCTCAAACAAAAATCATCATTTCATCAGTCATTCATTTGTTTGTTGGTTCCTCTAACAAATAATCAGTTACTGCCTGTTGTAGTCCAGGTACCATGGTGGGGTTTGATGACAAAGTTTTCAGGTTAATATTATTTTGGAAGAAGGCAATATTTTGCACTTGAATAAAATGATCTATAGTGGGATATTTTCTGGTTTGATTACAATTTAAACAAGTGTTCCAAATCAATATTTACCACATAAATTTAGAACAAACAGTGTTGCTTGTGTCTCTTGGCTATCCAGTCATCTCAGTCATCATCAAGTGTCACAAGGATCAGTGTCCTACTGGCCTACAGATCAACAGGCACTTGTGCCTGACAGGTTTGATATGTAGGCTCTACCACCTTCATAAACCAGAATGGAAATGATAGCATCTCCTCAGTTATGGTACTCACTTGGTCTGTTTGTCTTTTCTTTCTGGTCAATCCCAGCAAGAAGGTCAATTTCCTCCTCTAGCTGCCCCACTCTAAGAACATCAAGTCATCAACCAGTTGCTCAGGAACCAGAGTGCTTTCACCTTACTGAATCACAACTACCTCTATTTGATGAACATATTCCCTTTTGTAATGATATTTGGTTTGGGGGTATGCTACTAAATCCCTGCTGTTTGGGGGTTCCAGCTGTGCTGATTTTGATTAATAATACATCCAAGATTGTATTACGATAACGTGCTGTGATCAGGATTACTTTGAAAGTGCACAAAACTTTGAGAGGATAGAAAATTCATGAACTAATTGCATAGTACATAAAAAAATTAAGTGCACTTCTACTCAAAGAATAAAAAGGTCAAATATTTTATATATGCAGAATCATTAAAAATAATATCAAAGGAAACCAGATTAAATCACTCTGTAGGAGGTTCATAAAAACAATCATAATTTGGTTCAGTACCTTATAAAATCAATGCTACACACAAAATGATGATTTTAATGATGAGTCTGATGATTTATACATCAATTATGACATGGAAAGAGCTTTCTCTAAGAACTATCTGCCTTTATGTAGAGTTATCAGTTTGGGGGCCACCTCTAATGTACTGAATCTTCGGCAAGAGATAATTATATTTATTTAACACTATTTTCTTTAGGGAGATTTTTATTTAGAAGGAAGCAGAATAGCTGGTAGTTAAAAGTATGGGTCTGAAAACAAAATGCCTGGTTGCTATTGGCCCTGGCATAAAACAGTTATATAACTTTTGGCAAGGAACTGTAGTGTTTCTGGGCTTCTTTTCTCATCTTTAAAAAGTGAATACATATACATGGAAGAAACTGGAGGTCATTATGTTAAATGAAGTGAGTCAAGCAAAGAAAAGAAAATTTGGCATGTGTCACTCATATGTGGGAGCTACAAAGTCTATTTTGTGAAGGTAGAGAGTAGAATATTGGTTACCAGAAGACTTGAGAGGACATGGTGAGAGGAGGATGGAGAAGTTGGTTAAAGAGTACCAAAATGCAGGTAGATAGAATAAGTTTTAGTATTCAATAGCACTGTAGGGGAGTTATAAAACTAAAAATAATGTCTTGAATATTTCAAAATAGCTACAAGTATCATGATCTTCCCAATATAAAGAAAATATAAATATTTGAGGTGATAGATATAGCAATTACCTCTATTTGATCCCTGTACATTATATATTATTATCAAAATATGGCATGTGCCCCAAAATATGTACACCTATTATTTATCAAAAAATAAATATTTTTAAAAGAAAAATAAGCGTCATTTAACAAATAAGTGGCACTTGCTTAAATTAAAGAGCTTCTGCACAACTAAGGAAACGGTCAACAAAACAAATAGACAACTTACAGAATAGGAGAAAATAATCACCTGCTATGTATCCAATAAAGGGCTAATAACTATAGTCTGCAAAATATTCAAGCAAATCAACAAGAAAAAACCAAACAATCCCATTTAAAAAGTAAGCAAAATACATGAACACAAGCTTCTCAAAAGAAGACAGGTAAATGGCCAATAAACATAAATAAAAATGCTCAATGTCACTAATCAACAGGGCAATGCAAATTAAAACCCCAGTCATAATGGCTTTTATAAAACTCCCCAATCAATAGATGCTGGTGTAGAGACAGAGAGAAAGGAACTATTACATACTGTTGGTGAAACTGCAAAATAGCATAACTTCTGGGGAAAATAGTATGGAGATTCCTCAAAGAAATAAATGTAGACCTACAATTTGATCCATCAATCCACTAGTGGGCATTTACCCAGAGGAATAGAAGCCATTTTATAAATGACAGCTGCATTTGAATGTGTATTGCAGCATAATTCACAATTGCAAAAATGTGGAATCAACCCAAATGCCTATCAATTCATGAGTGGATTAACAAAATGTGGAATTGAATTGAATACTACTCAGCCATAAAAAAGGATGACTTAATGGCTTTTGCAACAATCTAGATGGAATGAGAGACCATTATCCTAAGTGAAGTATCTTAAGAATAAAAAAACAAACAAACAAACAAAAAACACCAAAGGTACTCACTATCACATCAAAACTAATGAATCAGCACCATGTGCTGAAGGTATTAAGACTCATTGGAAATCAAACAGATGGGGATGGGGGTAGGAGGGAATGGTGAAATCATACCTAACGGATACAATAAACACTTTCTGGTTGATGGGCATACTTATAACCCAGATTAAGGCAGTACAAAAGCAATGCATGTAAAAAGAAAAAACACTGGTACCCTTGCAATATTCTGAAATATATATATATATATATATATATATATATATATATATATATATATATATATTTATATGTATATATATACACATAAAGTTTAAAAAAGAGAAAAGTATATGAAGATACACATATGCATGCACACACACACAGAGAAGGGCTGACAATTAAGTTCACTAACTTGCTATCACGAGTGTAGGTTAGCGGCACTGTATAAACAACTCAGTAAGGTTTCACATCCTAATATATCAGTGTCTCACAATTGTGCTCCTGTTGATGTATGGTGGTGTCTTACTAAGTAGCATTCATTATTGTTGCGTGTTTTGTGTGCCATTCTGAGAATTAGAACAAGGAACCAACATTCATAAATTTCTTGTTAAAGTTGTCAAGAGTGGAAGTGACATCAGGACCACGTTAATCCAAATTTATGGGGATAATGCTATGAAGAAAATGGTAGTGTACAAATGGATTAAACTTTTTTCTGGGGAGAGAGAATTTGTCACTAATGAAGAGAAGTTAGGGCGGCCAGTAACAAAACACTGCAAAAATTTGTCAAATTTTGTGTCAGAATCATCAGACCAATTAAATGCTGATAGAGAAACAGGAAAATCTTAACTGAAAATCTCTTGTATCATGACAATACATCAGCTCACTAGGGCACTGTCTGTGAGGAAGTTTTTAGCCAGTAAACATAATTGTATTGAAACATTCTCCTTAATCATCTGATCTAGACTGATAACTTTTTTTTAACCCAAAGATAAAGGAAATATTGAAATGAAGACATTTTGATGACATTCAGGAGATCAAGGGTAGTATTATAACAGTTTTGATGGCCATTGTAGATAAAAAGTTCCAAAATTGCTTTGAAGGGTGGAGTCGGTGCTGGCTTTGGTGCACAGCTTCTCAAGGGGAGTACTTCAAAGTTGACCACAGTGATATTCACCAATGAGATATGTAGCACTTTTTCTACCCTACTTCATCTATTATTATGAAGACCCTGAATGAGTTAAACCCTATAAATAAGAGTATTACTCAGCACATTTTAAGGACAGAATAAAGGTGAGCTATCCTTACTATATAACATTATCTGAAAGCTGCTTCCAGACCCAATTTCACAAGAGTATGAACTGTGCCCAGACTTCAATGGACCATGCTTGTTTTAATGCTCTGCTGTTGCTGTCTTTAACTTCTTCATAATATATGAACAAAAGCTTCATATTTTTATTTTGGACTGATCTTCCTGACCATTTCCTTAATGTAGCCAGTTCCAGTCTGATCCCTATCAGAGTGATCCTATTTTCTGGTATCATTTCATTCCTCTCTATTACTCATCTCCTTCTTTCTAGAACCCAATGAAGAAAACTACTAAATGAACTTTTAAAGATTATGGAATGATGCACTCATATGGCAAACCTCTCTAGCCCCACCAAAACCTTTGTTTTCTTACCATTCCCTGTAGGAAAGCAATACACAAACCATTCTTATTGACATATTTCATGATGGCAAAACCTTGGTTTTCCACCCAAAGGAAATGAATACTCGAGTATTCATTTGGAACTTTCATTGTTTGAGGAGCATATTTCTTACTTTTATGTAAGTTTCAGTGCTATTCAATTTTTATGTTTTCAATATATAAATATGGCTCTAAATACAGTTCTAATTTTGGTTCATTAGCTGAACATCCCCTAAACTTAGAGTATTATTTTTGAAGCAAGAATGTTTAATATATCAAATGTCTGTTTTCGAGAGCCTGGAGTGATACTGTAACCTTACCAAGCCAGTTGTTAAGGCTTTGTCTCCACATGTATGTATCAAGATAGAAATTACCACGAATCCATCTATCTCCATTAAAATAAGGTTTTTATACAATATAAACATAAATTTTAATCAACAGTTTACAAGAAAACTGTGAGGGAAATTGTAAAGTAAAAATGGTTAAGAAAAATCATCAAATTCTAACACTTATCTGATCCAACAGTACAAGGTTTATTCCCCAAAGGAGCCTTGAATTCTAACTTTCCTTCACAAATCCATCAATATTTAATAGAACCCTTGTTTTCAGAGTGACTGTAACCATAGACCATTGTATCTTGTGCAAGAAATCCTCTTAATATTTTACTATTGAATTGATGTCATTGTAGTTATCGTTTCTTAAGCATTAACATTTTTCTGGGAACTAATCTGTAACACCACAGATTAGATATTTTAAATAGTACATTAATTTTCTAGGGCTGCTATAACAATGTACCACAAACTAGGTGGTTTATACAATAGCAATTTATTGTCTCCTAGCTCTGGAAGCCAGAAGTCTATAATCAAGGATGGTCATGATTGATTTCTTCTGGGAGTTATAGGGAAGGATCTGCTTTCTCTCTCTTTGGCTTATAGCTGGTTGCTTTCTCCCTGTTGTTCTTCACGTTGTCTTTCCTTTATGTCTGTGTGTGTACAATTGTTTTATTCTTATAAGGACACCAGTCATACTGATTAAAGTATAACCTTATCTTAACTATTATATATGCAAAACATTTTCAAATATGACCAAGGAATGGAAGTTATGATTTTAATATATTAATTTTGAAGGAACACAAACCTGTAATAGATAGATAGGCAGATAGATGAATGCAATTACATTTGATCCCTAACAAGCCTATGAGTTTAAAAGGGTTAAGCAGCATGCCACGATGGCATGCAGCTACTGAAGCTAGGTGCTGTTATATAATCCTTTAATTCATTCAGAAACTATTTAATGAGCATCTATGGGTTCCCAGCACATTGCTATTCAAGATCCTCTCATCCTAAGATTACTGCCTTAGGAAATATCATTTATCTGTTACTCTCATTCATTCAGCTGTTTTCTATCCTCCTTTGAATAAATAAGATACAGTTCTACTCAGGAATTTTATCTCATAAGCAAAATTCAAGCATGAAATGTGTGTGCTGACAAAGACTTTACAGAGGAGTGTGGGAGTGTGAAGGATGGAGCAATCAATCATTCCGCCTGAAGGAGATAGGAAAGGGTTTGCAGAACAGATGACTTGTTAACTGGGTCTTGGAAGAGTGGGACATTGCTAGTAGTAGATTGCCAGCTGATCAAAGAGCAAGAGGATGACCAGCAAATTATAACAGTGCATCCCATGAGTGGGGCATAATGACACTGGCTTTTATTAAGTTAGTGGCTGATATGAAAGTAGACAGTGCTGAAACATCACCCCACTTTTCTGAGACTGTCCCCTCACACCCCCAAGCTGTTATTAAAAAGACTTTTTCTGAAACCCCTTTAGGAAATATGCTCTCTGGCCCTAAACCAGAAATTTTAGTCACTCTGCAAATTGGATCATTGACTCAGTTTGGGATTAGCTTTCTCTGCTTTCTGCATGATGCTTATATGTAAAAAATAACAATAATAAATTAGTCTAATCACAATCTCCGTTAGCCTCCAACCCTGTGGAGTTTTCCTTAAATTTGCTGGCATATTTTCTCAAAGGAATGTCTTTAATATTATAGAGAAATGTGCCAATATTGGATTGTCAATATTTAGAGGGAAGAATCTCCTTCTTATACTACGTGGCGGATGCTGCTGGCACCACATTTGGAAGTCTTATATTGTCAGGGACGCAGCCCCCAGACTGAGTAAGTGCAGTTACAGAGATATACTTGCCTCCTTTGCAACAACCTCAGTCAAAGGGGCCCTCTACACTCAAGACGGCAGACCTTGGTTCATGACTGACTGGTACAGGGAGATACACAGTCACTCCCTGTCTTCAAGATGGGTCAAAGTCTACTTACAAACTAACCCTGGACCTTCCCTAGAACAAGGTCAAAGCTAGTCCCAATGGAAACTACTTCCTGGCTTAACTTTCCTCTGCTCTATCCTTATATCTTAGTTCCCCTCCCCTAAGAGCACTGGAACAGCAATCCCTGTCTCAGGCTCTGCTACTGATAACTACATGGCTCATGATAAGTTTTTATGAAATATTTATTGAACTGAAATTCAAATAATAGCAATTTTCAAAATTACTAGTCTAAAAATGCATCTTAAAAGAATAGGGTATATATTTGTTAGTGTTCTTCTAGGATTATTATTATATAAATAACCTGACTTACATTAATATTACTTGTGCTTAATGATCTTGCCTCAGTTAATTAAAATAATTTGTCTAAATACAATGAAGGAAGTAATTTACTCTCTTCAACAAGGGAAATGAGTGAACTATATAGGAGGTATAAAATTCAATGCATGTTCAAATATACGTTTTCCACTTTCTAAAACGTACTCTACAGTCAATAGTCAATACCTTCATTTATGATAAAATGATTTGAATTTACTTTTGTATTAAAAAATAATTATAATCACTTGAAACATTCAAAAAGAAATAAAATACAAATTTATTCTATTGCAAGTTTTATTAGCATTCAGTAAATTAAATAGGGCTTAGTTTCCTTTCTGGACTTCTCTATAATATAGAAAAGATATCAGAAGAATGACACAAACTAAAATTTAATCAAATCCAAGTTCTTCATTATTTTGAATAAAAAATAGAAAAGAACAGACAGCCTTTAAGATCAAGATTGAGTTCTGTAATGTGATTCCTCATTGCTTAATTTTAGATGTAAGTTATTAGTATACCAGCACCATGTTGAACAATTTCATCATATAAATCTGTACCAAGGAAAAAAAACAATGAAATTGATGAAGAATTATTCCTTCTTCTCTGAATATTCTTTCAGTTCTTAATCTGCATGCAACTTTCCCCACTGGATTATGTATATTGTTCTCTGTATGAGTGAATAAGAAGATAAGTTCCTCAAGTAGAGACTTAGTCTTGTATCTCTTAGAAATTCATTATCTTGATGTTCTTTGAAAAAGAAACTCAGATAAGCTAAGTAATTTTGTTCCAGATGGATGCTTAAACATTGTGAACTTCCATGTTCTTATCTCTAAAAAAGGGAATAAGTCATGTCTCTCTCCTAAGTTAGTATGTGGGTGATATGTATAAAAACTCTCTTTAAATTCTAAATACATATTGCTACTACTTATCACTGATTTGTTTTTTATTAATACCAGTAAATAGTCTCTCTTTTTAATCCACAAAGAGGTTTACATCTTCTAGGATTGTCCCTCTTTCTACTCTGCCTACAGGTTCCAAACCAGGAACCTCTGCCTACAGGTTCCAAACCAGAGTCTTCCAATGTTCCAAGCCTATGTCCTAAACAAGCATGTGCTTTTTGGAGCTAATACAGAGTTTACAACATGATGCCTAAATCAATATAGTTTTTGCACTTAAAAAAAGTAGATATAGGCTGGGTTCAGTGGCTCACACCTATAATCCTGATAGTCTGTGAGGCCGAGGTGAGTGGATTGCCTGAGCTCACAGGTTGGAGACCAGACTGAGCCAGAGTGAGACCCCAGCTCTAAAAATGGCTGGGTGGTGTAGCAGGCGCCTATAGTTCCAGCTACTTGGGAGGCTAAAGCAAGAGAATTGCCTAAGCTCAGGAGTTTGAGGTTGCTGTGAGCTATGATGCCACAGCATTCTATCCAGGGTGACAAAATGAGACTCTGTCTCAAAGAAAAAAAAAAAATGATGTATTCAACCTCAAAATTTCTATGATCTCTGAAGTTATCCAATTTTGACATCATTAGAATCCATTTGTGTGGGTGATTTTCTCAATTAATTTACCAAAAAGCAAGAATATATGACCTGTAGAGTATTAATTAATATCAAGAAAGTAACCGACATTTATGTAACGCAAATCATGGATACCTTATTATACAAAATCGACCTGAGAAGCAGTGGGCGACTCGCATGGCATATTTCTCCTGGTACATCAAGTCAGCGTTGTGATGAGGTTTTTGTTTTTTTTTTTTTCTTTACTAAATATAACAGAATTGATACATCTAAATGAATATCACCTTTCACAAAGTTTGTGACCATATTTTCTTAATTATATAAGACTATTACCTAGATGTTATTATTAATATCTTAACTCTAAACATAGTTTTAATGATGGTGAGAGTTGTTCAAATCATTTTAAAGATCATTTATCATTTTTCTTATAATTATCTTTTTAAAAGGGCCACTTTATTACATGAGATACAATTTTTTTCTTCTTAATGGCACAAGACATTGTAATCAAGCATGCGGTATGAATTAATTTAACTAAGGTAACCAGGGTTGGGATATATATTTTTAAGTACATAAAATGCTTGTGTTTAGCTCAACAATTATAAAGCTAACACTCATGTAACACAAATACATGGGCTTCTGTTTACCCATAAAATAGTGATAACATTAATCTTAACAAAATTAACAAATACAATATTACCAACTTCTTTTGTACTAGCTCCAGATTCTAACATTCCCCACCTCTAAAGAGAACTCTCCAGATTTTTGTGCTAATTGGTTGCATACCTTTATGAAAATAGTCCTGCAATGCATACATTTATCCCAAAGAAACATTCATTTTTAAGCCTGTATATAATCTGATGAGTTTTGACTCTTTGGCTCGTCCTAACATTTCAGTTGCCTTGCCTCCTGAGATTAGTTCACCAACCTCCCCTCTGTGCCCTCAAGAACATGACTGAGTCCTGCAACATGGGTTCGGGTATGGGCCTGTCCCTGGGCCCCTTAAAATTAATGCCTGAGCATTCCAGGGAGAAGCGTGCTGGCCCTAAGTTGCCTGCGGGAAGCTCGGGCAGGTTTGATATCTCTCCGCGTGGGGGTGTCCCCTTCTTTGACAGAGCAGCCAGGCCAGCCCTTCGGGAAGGGCTGGTGAGCAGTGAGCTCACAGTCTGAGAACCCCTTGTTGTATGGCCGGGATTTCAGAGGAAAAGCTTGAGTCCCACTCTGTGAAAGCTTTTGAGTTGTGGATGCACCAACGGAGTGCAGCCAGCTGCCCTTGAGAGCCCTGGCTCAGTGTCTCCTGGCAGCCACAGGCAGGGCAGGGGAAGGATAAGGAAAGCGTGGAGGGCAGCTAGCCCTCTGTTCATCTCTGTCCCTTGCTACAGAAGGCTCACGTTCTGGGTTCAGGAAGATCTCCTGGGTTCACTGGAACCCTATGGCTCCTACAGTCTAGAGGGGGCAAATGTGGGGATGAGCAAGGTAAAAATTGAAGGGTTGAAGCCCCCTGGGGAGGACGAAAGCCATGGTGGGTGGAGAAGCAGTGTGGTGCCCGCCGTCTTATCCTGGGTCTGTTGTGATAGGAAGCACCCCATGGGGCTGGCAGCCTCAAGAAGCTCACATTTCACTAGTGGCAGCAGCCGTTCGGCTCCGAAGGGTAGAAATGGCCCTGGGGACCCTACTGAGTGCCAGAAATGTGACGGAGGGAGAAACAAATAGCTGTTTACCGCTTCGGCTGGACACCAAGCCGCCTAGGGGTTAACCTGTGCCAATATCTTCCCCCTTCTTGTTCTGCTCTGCAACTTCCTCAGTGGAATCTCTTGTAGAGCCTGACACGTTTCTCTCAGAATTTTGCCTGGTCTATGCTGGCTCATTTTTTCTTTCTTTTTTATCTAAAACTTTCCTTCTTTCTGAAGTGGTCTGGGAGCTGGTGTCTCCGTCAGCCATCTTGGGTTATCCAAGTGTGGGTTATCTACTGTTATAAGTAGAATTTTAACAACATTCCTCTAGTCATATTTATTATTCCATTATTATCCAGTTAAAAATATTTCATAATTCCGATTGGTCTTTTTAAATCAGTATTTATTGAGCAGCCATCATATCTATGTATATCTTTATAGGTAAAGTGTGTTGCTTGAAGAAAATATATTGTTAGCTCTTGTGCTTTCATTCATTTGGTTACTCCATATCTTTTGATTGGAGAGTTTATTCAATTTACATTCAATGTTGTAATTGATAAAACTAGCTATTTACAAGTTCTATTTGATTTCTTTTTTTTTTTTAATATACTTTTGTGGTCCTTTGTTTTTCCCTTCCTGTCTTTATGTAAAAATGATTTTCTCTGGTAGTGTGTTTTAATTTCTTGCTTTTAATGTTTTGTGAACCTCTTGTAGGTTTTTTGATTTAAGGGTACCAGGAGGCTTGCTAAAGACATTTTGTAACCAAATATTTTAAATAGATGACAACTTTACTCAACTTTCAAAAAACAAAACAAGCAAAGAGAAATTAAAAAAATCTATACTTTATTTCATCTCGCAGCACTTTCTATGTTTTTTAAAATTTTTATTAAATCATAATTGTGTACATTAGTGCAATCATGGGGCAGAATGTGCTGACTTCATATACAATCTGAAATATTTTCATCGAACTGTTTAACATAGGCTTCATGGCATTTTCTTTTTTTTTTTTTTAAATACATGTATTTTATTATTCTTCATTACATTATTTCCCCCCCATCCCCAATGGTAAGACAGAATTTATTTACAGAAAAGAATACAGAGAACATTAAAGCTTCTGGTAGAGGGAGAGAAGTCAAGTGGGGAGAGAGAAGCTCTCTCCCTTTCTCTCCCAGTCTTTCCCCGTCTCCTCCTTTAGGCCTTTAGCCTCAGGGTATATATAGGTGTATGGGTTCCTTGGCCAGGAAAGCTGCTATGATAATTTTGAAATGATGATGGGTTTGCCCTCCAGGGCTTTATCTTCCGGA
>CAUYRH010037820.1:0-24475 GCA_963574655.1 Perodicticus potto | reverse complement strand
CTTTTGATTTTGTTGATGTCATGTTGAGAGAAAGGTAGAATAAACCTTACCACGCATTGAAAGTTAAAAGTTCATACTAATAGCAGTGAAGTTAGATGGACCAAACCATCAAGCTTATTTTTATAGAAGTTACTGAGAATAATCTTTCTTAAAAATATATATGCACTTTAGATATATCAGTATAGTTTGGGAAACTTAATTAAAGTTAGTCAAGTACCTGAGTTTTTAATATTGGACTTCAGTATTTATATATTGTGCATCAACTCTTGAATACAAGAACACTGTAGGAGTGGATGATCTGTTGTAGCACCTTTGGGCATTTACTTTATGGAGTGTATGTATGTTATTTATATACAAGGAGATCTATTTCATGTCGTTGTTTAGAAAAATTGCGTGAAATCATGTAGTTGCAAATAAAAAGTAGTTTGAGGCATGAAAAAAATTTTATATAACTATATCTATTTGAGTCACTGCTCTCAATTTTTATGAGTATGTACACACTAGTGGAATTGCTGCATCTAATTAAACTCTATGTTTAATTTTTCTGAGGATTAACCACATAGTACTGTTTTCCACAGTAGCTGCGCCATTTTACATTCTCACTAGCTAAGCACAAGAGTTTCAATTTTTCCACATCCTTGCCATCACTTGTTGTTTTCTGTTTAGGAGTGTTTTGGTTTGGTGTTTTTGGTTTTTTTATTGGGGATAATTTTGTCAACTGGAGAACAACTGGCAATGGCTGGAGACATTTTTGGTTGTCTGATCTGGTGGGGTAATGGTGCCACTGTCTTCCAGCAGGCAGTAGCCGTAGATCCACTAAACACCCAAAGTGCACAGGACACCCACCACAGCAGAGCAATCAGCCCAAAATGTCCACAGTGTTTAAGTTGAGCAACCTTCTTCTAGATGAAACAAACATAATTAAAATGACCAAAGTCCTGAAAGAGGAAATTGAGCAAATCACATTCTTTTTTTTTTTTTTTTTCTGCAGTTTTTGGCTGGAGCCAGGTTTGAACCTGCCACCTCCAGTATATGGGTCTGGCATCCTACTCCTTTGAGCCACAGGTGCCACCCCACCTCCATTTTTTTAAATGATAAATTTTAAAACAAGGTTAGAGAAATAATATATGGGGATATAAAATGAATGCATTAAATGCTTAGAAATTAAACAATATATATCTGAAGTAAAGTATCTCAGGACTGGAAAAACAAATGCCACAGGCTCTCATTAATAAGTTGGAGCTAAGCAATGAGTACCCTTGGGCACAAAGAGATGTAAGGGGTGTTGTAAACCAAGAAGTGGGGAGGGTAGAACATAGGAGAGGGATAAAAACTTACCAGTCAGATACAGTGAACACTACTTGAGTTACGAGCACCCTAACCACCCAAATTTAAGCATTATACAAAGTATCCATTTAACAAAAACATTTGTACCACCTGAATATTTTGGAATAAATAAATAACAAATTAAAAATGCTGTCACTAGTGTTTAAAAATTCAAACATGATAAAGGTCTGAACAACACAGAAAATTAGTAAATTAGTAAGCATTCCTAATTGTATATAAAATTAGCACATTGTACCCCATAAAGGCATCAATGTATACACGATCTATGTGTTTATGATTTAATTTTAAAAAAGAAAAATTTAGCTAATTTTAGAAAAGCATGATGAAAAGATTAAAAACAAACATGAAAAGTTAAAAGACATGAAGGACAAATTAGAGTCTCTAACTCCTAGTAGTAGTCCTGGCAGAAGGTTATTATAGGTAATGGTCGAGATGCAATATTCAAAAAGAATACGGCAGGCAGCACCTGTGGCTCAAAGGAGTAGGGTGCTGCCTCCATATGCCGGAGGTGGCGGGTTCAAACCCAGCCCCAGCCAAAAACTGCAAAAAAAAAAAAAAAAAAAAGACCATGGCTATAATTGTTTAAAATAGAAAAAAAAAAAAAAAACTGAGTACTCATTAAAAGATCACTCTAAGTACAATCAGAATTAACTAAGATAAATCTGCATCCAGACACACTAGAATAACTCAGAAGAATATTAACAAATAGAAAAACCTTTACAAATTACCAAAGAAAATACCTAAAGTATAAAAATAATCAACATTTTTCTTAACATTTTTATTGTCAGATTTCTCATCAATCTCAAGAGATGCCAGAAAATAATGAAATAATAATATTTAAAGTTTAGAGACAATAAAGTTCAATCTACAAATCTATACCCACGCAAACTATCATGTAAAAACATGAGCAAAATAAAAATAATTTCAGAAATATTAAGAATACTCATGGATTATAATATATGTACACATCCTTACATATGGATATGCATTCTTACATGTACACTTGTGACAATCACTTACATTTCTAAACAATGCGTGTGTGTGTGTGTGTGTGTGTGTAAAACTTCAGTTTCTAAACCAGAAAAGGAACAAAAAGAGAAAGGTATATAAAAAATAAAATTCTATTACTTTGACAGAAAGAAAAAGACAGAGGAAAGGACAGCAGGAAGGAGGGAAGGAAAGAAGAAAAGGATGAAAAAAGAAACAAAGAGAAAGTAGATAACTAGAAAACAGAAAATTAGATAGTAGGAAAAAAGGCCAAATATACCAATAATCATAATATGTGTGAATGGATTAAACCATTCCTTAAAAATATAGATTGTCAAGGAAAACATATATACAATTTGCAAAAAACACATAAAAACAAAAGTATACAGAAGTTTTGAAAATAAAGTGCTAAAAAGTTATATTATGAGAATACTAATAAAAAATATTGAAATGTTTCAAATAAAATATATTAAAGGCAAATAATTTTAAAAATTATTCTGGCCAGGCATGGTGGCTCATGCCTGTAGTCCCAGCGCTGTGGGAGGCGGAGGCGCGTGGATTTCCAGTGCTCACAGAGTTCAAGACCAACATAAGCCTGAGTGAGCCAGAGTACAAGACCCCATCTCTACTAACAGAAAGGAAGACGCCAGGAGTTGTGCTGGGCGCCTGTAATCCCAGCTACTTAGGAGGCAACTGGCAACAGAATAGCTAAAGGAAGGACAATTTAAAAAAAAAAAAACCTCCAAACTAAGAAGAGTGAAAGCCAGCTGACATTAAAAGCAAAATTAAATAAATAAATAAATAAATAAATAAATAAATAAATAAATAAATAAATAAAATAAAAATTATTCTTACTAGAAGTTACAGCAATAAACATGTATACATCTAAAACTTTGGCCTCAATTTCATAAAGCTAAAACTAACAGAATAATGAGAACTAGACAAAACAACAATAGTGAGAGGTTTTGAGGGGGGGACAGAGTCTAAGTTTGTCACCCTGGGTAGAGTGCTATGGTGTCGTAACTTACAGCAACCTCAAACTCAGGCTCAAGCGACCTTCTTGCCTCAGCCTCCCAAGTAGCTGGGACTCCAGGCATCCACCACAACACCTGGCTATTTTTTAGAAATGGGGGTCACGCTTTTGCTCAGGTTGGTCTCAAACTCGTGAGCTCAGACAATCCATCCACCTCGGCCTCCCAGAGTGCTAGGATTACCTGCATGAGCCACCGTGCCAGGCCAAACGTGAGAGATTTTTAAACACCTCTACTAGAAATGTGTCAAACAGGAAAAGAAAACAGAGATTTAGAAAATTCACACAACATACTTTGACAAGCTTAATCTAATAGGCAGAAATAGAATCCTGCACCTCACAAATAGGGAGCATCTTTATGCATACATGAATCATTTGCAGAACAAATTCTACAGAATATTTTATTAATCTAAGGAAGTATGTGCTAAAATTTGTATATGCCTAGCCATTATCTACAGAAAAGAGAATATGGATCAATGATACAGGGAAGATAGATGCAAAGCATACTAGCTTAGTTGACAAATATTTGATATTTGTGAAGCATCTACTATGTTTTTTAAAAAGCCTTCCAATATGCCCCCCACATTCCCTATCCTTTCTCCCAGATGCCTTTTCACCTCCCCCAAACAAAAAGGAATTAATTTTGAAATATTCTCTCTTAAGAAATGGATTAATCATTCTTTTATAACATATATTTTGGGTATTGTTATTTTAAAGTACAGCAAATTTAAAGGACACAGCAGTCACTACCTCATTAAATGGCTAATTTAATTATTTAAATTAGATTTATTGTGCTTATTCTACTAATCAACATTAGTGGTTCTGTGTTTTGCTTAATTACATGGACTCAAATTTGGGTGCAGATGCATCATTTCAAATTATTTTCCCACCTGAAAATCCACAAAACCATGTGCCAGATCAAAATCATCTATGGGGCTGAAGAGAAGGGAAAGACGATTTCAGATACTTCCATCTTCTCTCCCCTCCAAAGAAGAAGCAGCATAAAGGAGAAATTGGGACATGAATCTGACTCCACTGCTTTTCAGTAAGCAACTTCTAACACATTCTTAACCTCTCTGAGCATCAATTTCCTTCTCTATAAAATAGAGATAATGATGTATTATATGCTAGCCTCACAGAATCATTGTAAAGATTAAATGACATAAGGTTTGATGACTAGCACAGGTCTAGTACATAACAAGTACTCAATTTCTGTTGGATCTCAGTCTTTTATCCTGAAACAGTAGGCTGAAACCCTAAATCAGCTAAAGACTGTTACTTCCTTTAGGGACACCTTATCCTATGATCTAGCCCCACCATTTCCTGAGCTGGTGACATCTACTTCCCAACAATGTCACTATTTCCGTGCTGCCAAATTGGAGGTTTAGGGTCGGGGGGGGGGGGGAAGTATGTATTAGCTACTAGTGCATACCAAAGTGAGGTAGTCAGGGAATTTCATATATGCATTAGAAGGATGTAAGGATGCAATTGAAAGCTTTATAAACTTGAAATTCGGGAGATGAAGTTATGCTTGTTTTCTTCATGTTCTATTCTCATCCATGTTGAATATTACTGGTGTAGACCAGTGGAGCAAAATTCTGAAATGCTGTCAGATGAAAAAGTACAAAATGTAAAAATGTAAACATAGCATTTAGAAATGTTAAATGGGAATACCTTAAATTTAATATTGTGGTTTATAAATGAATCTGAGTACTTTAATTTATAACCTTCAGCATTATACTCCCCTGAAAATAACATTTGGCTGCTTTTGGAATGCCAAAAATAGACCACAGATAGGAGACAGAAGATGGTTTTGACATTTTATGATATGGCATTGACAGCGACACTTATTTAGACATATAGAGTGCCAGACCTTTTGATATATGTCTTCGTATTTATTTGTTGGTTTGTTTTTCTTCCTTATCTTTTGCAAGATTCCAAATCAAGTATTTTTTTTCACTAGCAAAAGAATAATTCCCATGATTCATAAGCAAATATTTTCCAACACCTTCTCCCAACTCAGCGTCAAAGCAGCTGCTACTCTGAATCAGAAGTTCCCCCAAATTCTGGAGTTAGCATTCAGCAAGACATTGGTTCTCATGCCAAACTTACATGTGAATTTTAGCAAAGTGCCCTCTGCCCCAGGTTCCTTTTGTAGCAAGGAAGAAACAATACTATTTTCCTCTTAGGAACTGGGGAAAGTGTCAGAGGAAATCTTCTCAATAGAAGGAAAAGAAACACAGCATACCTAGCTTCTCTTTTGCTGCTTACGCTCTATGAAAACAGAAACTGTGGCTCCCACCTCTACCAAGTAATCAGCAACTAGTGACCACACACACACAACAAGCTGCAACCATGCCTGTCCAATGCCAGCATATCCAGACCAGGAATAAATTATATTCCACGTGCCCCCTTGCCTCCAAAATAACCCCCAATGTTAGATTTTCATTTAAGAATTGGAAGGGCAGACACCCACTGACAGATCAAGAAAGTTTCTACTCCCTGGTAGAAGCATCACTTGAAAATTCTGTTCTCAGGGTGGGCACAGAGGCCCCCACTTATAATCCAAGCAGTTAAGGAGGAGGAGGAGATGGGGGAATCATGGGAGATGAGGAGTTTGAGACCAGCCTGGGCAACATAGCAAGACCCTGTCTCTACAAAAAAATAATTTAGGCTGGGCACAGTGGCTCACACCTGTCATCTGAGCACTCCAGGAGGCCAGTGTGGGTAGATTGCCTGAACTCAGGAGTTCAAGACCAGACTGATCAAGAGCAAGACCTCATCTCTACCAAAATAGAAAAAATTAGCTAAGCATTGTGGCAGGCAACTGTAGACCCAACTGCTTGTGATGCTGAGGCAAGAGGATGATTTGAGACTAAGAGTTTGAGATTGCTGTGAGGTATGACTCCATCACACTCTACCCAGGGCAACAGTGAGACTCTGTCTAAATAATAATAATAATAAAATCATTTTTAACAATTAGCTAGGCATAGTCCCCAGCTACCCAAGAGGCTGAGCCAGGAGAACTGCTTGAGCCTGGGAGTTAGAGGTTATAGTAAGCTATGATTGTGTCACTATACTCCAGCCTATGTAACACAGAAAGAGCCTATCTCTAAAAAATCAAAATAAAAAATTCTGTTTTGGGGGCAGACGCAAGATGGCCAACTGGAGTCAACTTTCCACAGAGGCTCCCATCCCGAAGGAGACTTAAAGGACAGAAGTCTAGCAAGAAAGCTGATGGCTCAGATCTGAGCCAAGAGAGAAGGTTGAAGAATGCACATCAACCCTGCTGAAGTGAGTTGCAACCCCAAGGATACAAAAAAAAGATACAAAATCCATTGCTGAGCAGATGGGAGTCCCCTCCCCCTGAGAGGACTCCATACAAACAAGCCAACTGAGTCCAAATATCCTCCCAGTTTATCCCACAGGAGAGACCCTCTAAAAACCAGACCTCCTTCCCCTACTAGGGTGCCATGGCACTCTCCTGCCAGGCATAAAACTGTATAAAACTGTATATATTCTCTACCTGTAGTTTTGAACTCTCAGCACTCCCCTCCACTCTCATCCCAAGATCTGGAAGCCTGTCCCCCATGGAGTCCAGATTCTTGGGCATTTTCTTGAGGGGTGTGGATGGGTCATGGGCTGTTGCTGACCTTTGCTGATTCTCTGGAATGTGAGAAAGGAGAGGATGGTCAGCTGAGAGGGAACGGTACTGGAGTGGCGGTGCCCCAAGGCACAGAGCAGCAGCTGCAACAGCAGGAACAATAGGGCTCACACCCCTGGGGATATTTTGAAAGGACATTCCCAATCCCTCTGGGCAATCAGAGGAAGCCAGGCATCTTCCCTGGTGGCATCCACTGGTGGAACAGATCTGGGACGAAAATGCAGACACCAAAAATAAAGAGTATGCCTGAGGCAGTACCAGCCTGGGCAGAGTGCAGGGACTAGAATACGCATGCACAGAGACAGCAGACTCCCAGGTCACGGCTGACCCAGAAGACTGCTTCACTGAACCTCAGACACACCTGGAACTCAGGGGATCATAGCTGAGACAAAGGCAGGCAGGCAGGCAGTGGCTGGAACTGACAGCTCAGTATCTCTTCTGACCACGTCCGCCATAACAGGAACTGCAGCCTAGACTGGGGAGTGGCACAGACAGGGCAGAGTTGCTCAAACAGCATCTGATCCACAGGGGAATATAGCTGGGACAGAAACAAATTCTGCAAAGTTGTTCTGTCAGCAACATAGATCAGGGGCAGGGCTGGAACTGAGTGAAACACCCCAGCCCCCATTAAGTACCCGAGGTTGTCGGGCTTCACCTCCCCCTGCTGGATAGTGGCAGGGAGTGGTGGCCTGGCTGAGGAACATAGATCTCCCTGTGACTCAGGCAGGCGCAAACTCCTGGAGCATCTTCTCTTTGGAGGGAACTGGATCACAACCCTGCAGGGTTACCAGTGACTGGGTGTGACAGAGGTGCAAGGTGGGAAAGGAGGCATCAACCTTCCCAGACTAATTTATTTGCTGAGAGGTCCTTCTGACCTCATGGAGCACCAGAGCAAGTCATACTTGAGCTGCCAGCAGCCCCCTGCTATCTAGTTGCCAAAGACCTTTCAAACTCTCCCACCTGAGACTGGTGCTGACTGGGACAATTGATTTTCACCTCTTGAGCTGGGCCAATCACCCGAAAACTATCCAAAGTGGCACCCTGAGTGTGTGGTTGTGTGAAGGTTTGATTTTCCTTTTCCAATTGTTGCCTGTGGGGGACGGGGTTACTTAATTGCTGGTATTTCTTAACAGTTGACACTTCAACCCAGAGTAACTGATTCACTAGGGTAAAACAGAGGCCAGCTGAAAATAAAACACAGCCACTTAGCCCCACCACACCAAGAAGGCCCCCAGTTTCTCAGGCCATAGCACTGTACACATATTTGGCAAAGTCCTAGGAGAAAAGGTACAGACACCAGTCCGAGCTTTTGGGCAAAGGACTGGCCAATCACTACTCCTGGAGCCCCCAAACCAACTTCTCCTTATCTGCTCATCTAGCCAAATGGTATAGAAATAATCATGGGGTGGAATCAGTGGGAAACTTTGGTAACATGAATAACCAGAGTAGATCAACCCCCTCAAAGAATAATTTGGTGGACACACTGAAGATCCCATTCATAAACAGATGACTGAGATGTCAGAAACCGAATTCAGAATTTGGATTGCAAATAAAATCAATAGAATAGAGATAAAATTGGAATTATAAATTAAAGGAGCATTTCAAAAGTTCTCTCAAGAATTCAACAAATTCAAAGACAAAATCACCAAAGATTTTGACACATTGACACAAAAATTTTCAGCCCTTGGGTGGTGCCTGTGGCTCAGCGAGTAGGGTGACGGCCCTATATACCGAGGGTGGTGGGGTCAAACCAGGCCCAAGCCGAACTGCATCAAAAAATAGCCAGGCGTTGTAGCGGGCACCTGTAGTCCCAGCTACTCAGGAGGCTGAAGCAAGAGATTCACCTAAGCCCGAGAGCTGGAGGTTGCTGTGAGCTGTGTGACGCCATGGTACTCTACCAAGGGTGATAGAGTGAGACTCTGTCTCTACAAAAAAAAAAAAAAAAAAAAAGAATTTGCAGCCCACAAAGATCTGAGAAATACAGTAGAATCCCTCCTTAACAGAATGAACCAAGCAGAAGAAAGGATTTCTGACAATGAAGACAAAACTTTCAAATGCTGTCAAACTCTCAAAGAGGAAGAGAAATGGAGAGCAAAATCAGATCATTCTCTCAGAGAGATCTGGGATAATTCGAAGAGAAGCAATATTTGCCTTATAGGGATCCCTGAAAGAGACAAAGTGGCTTTGCAAGGCACAGAGGCACTTCTTCATGAAATTATGAAAGAGAACTTACAAGACATGCCAAGAGATTCTGAAATTCAGATAGCAGACAGTTTCAGAACCCAAGCATGACTTAACCCAAATAAGACATCCCCCAGGCACATCATAATTAACTTCACTAATGTTAATATGAAGGAGAAAATTCTGAAAGCAGACAGATGTAAGAAAACCATAACCTACGAGGGGAAGAATATTAGAATAACTGCAGATCTCGCTGCTGAAATCTTTCAAGCTAGAAGAGTGTGGTCAGATTTTAATCTCCTAAAACAAAATAACTTTCAACCCAGGATCCTATATCCAGCTAAACCAAGTTTCATTTATGGTGCAGAAATTAAATACTTTAATGACATTCACATGTTGAAGAAATTTGCCATAACTAAACCAGTTCTCCAGTATATTCTCAGACCTATCCTCCATAATGACTAGCACACTCCTACACGACAAAAGTAAACTCACTCAGCAACTTTTGATCAAAACCCAACTTCCACAGTAGCAAAAAATTTTAAAATGTCCACTGGCCTTTTGAAAAACTCGATACCCAAAATTCTACCAGGCTTATCAACATTCTCAATTAATGCGAATGGCTTAAATGGTCCCCTAAAGAGGCACAGGTTGGCTGACTGGATACAAAAACTCAGGCCAGATATCTGCTGCATACAAGAATCTCATCTTTTTTTTTTTTTTAATTTTTATTAAATCATAATTGTGTACATTGGTGCAATCATGGGGCACAATGTGCTGACTGTATATACAATCTGAAATATTTCCATTGAACTATTTAACACAGCCTACATGGCCTTTTAATCACTATATGAAGACATTTATATTCTACCTAAGAATCTCATCTTACCTTAAAAGATAAATATAGACTCAGGGTGAAGGGATGGTCATCTATATTCCAGGCAAATAGAAAGCAGAAAAAAGCAGGTGTTGTAATTTTATTCACAGATACAATAGAATTTAAACCAACAAAAGTAAGGAAAGATAAAGATGGACACTTCATATTTTTTAAGGGTACTACTCAATATGATGAGATTTCAATTATTAATATTTATGCACACAACCAGATTGCGCCTCAATTTATAAGAGAAACTCTAACAGACATGAGCAACTTGATTTCCTCCAGCTCCATAGTAGTCAGAGATTTTAACACTCCTTTGGCAGTGTTGGATAGATCCTCCAATAAGAAGCTAAGCACCCAGGGAGCATCTTAGAACAGTACAGGTGAAACTTACTAAATGCAGAAAAAAAATGTCTTCATACAGTGATTAAGAAAATGCCATGAAGGCTATGTTAAACAGTTCAATGAAAATATTTCAGATTGTATATGAAGTCAGCACATCGTGCCCCATGATTGCACTAATGTACACAATTATGATTAAATTAAAAAAAAAAGAAGCTAAGCAAAGAAATTTTAGATTTAAACTTAATCATTCAGCATTTGGATTTAGCAGACATCTACAGAACATTTCATCCCAACAAAAGTGAATACACATTCTTCTCATCAGCCCATGGAACATACTCCAAAATCAGTCACATATTAGGTCACAAGTCTAACCTCAGCAAATTTAAAAGAATAGAAATTATTCCTTGCATCTTCTCAGACCATCATGGAATAATAGTTGAAGTCAGTAACAACAGGAATCTGCATACTCATACAAAAACATGGAAGTAAATAACCTTATGCTGAATGATAGATGGGTCATAGACAAGATTAAGAAAGAAATTACCAAATTTTTGGGAAAAAATGACAATGAAGACACAAATTATCAGAACCTCTGGGATACTGCAAAGGCAGTCCTAAGAGGGAAATTAATAGCACTGCAAGCCTTCCTTAAGAGAACAGAAAGTTCCATTAAAACTTAATGGGACACCTCAAGCAACTGTAAAAGGAAGAATATTTCAATCCCAAACCCAGCAGAAGAAAAGAAATAACCAAAATCAGGGCAGAATTAAATGAAATTGAAAACAAAAGAATTTTACAACAGATCAATAAATCAAAAAGTTGGTTCTTTGAAAAGGTCAATAAAATACATAAACCCTTGGTTAACCTAGACCAGAAAAAAAGAGTAAAATCTCTAATTTCATCAATCAGAAATGATAAAGACAAAATAACAACAGACTCCTCAGAAATTCAAAAAATCCTTAATGAATATTAGAAGAAACTATACCCTCAGAAATATGAAAATCTGAAGGAAATTGACCAATACTTGGATCATGCCACCTTCCTAGACTTAGCCAGAATGAAGTGGAAATGTTGAACAGGTCAATATCAAGTTCTGAAATAGCATCAACTATACAAAATTTCCCCAGAAAGAAAAACCAGGACCCGATGGCTTCATGTCAGAATTCTACCAAACCTTTAAGGAGGAACTAGTTTATTCAACCTTTTCCAAAATATAGAAAAGGATGGAATACTACCCAACACATTCTATGAAGTGAATATCACCTTGATCCCTAAACCAGGAAAAGACCCAACAAGAAAAGAAAACTACAGACCAATATCATTAAGGAATATTGATGCAAAAATATTCAATAAGATTCTAACAAACAGAATCCAACAACACATCAAACAAATTATACACCATGACCAAGTGGGGTTTATCCCAGGATCTCAAGGCTGGTTCAATATACGTAAATCCATAAATGCAATTCAGCACATAAACAAATTAAAAAATAAAGACCATATGATTCTCTCAGTTGATGCAGAAAAAGCTTTTGATAACATCCAGCATCCCTTCATGATCAGAACACTTAGGAAAATTGGTATAGAAGGGACATTTCTTAAACTGATAGAGGCCATCTACAGCAAACCCACAGCCAATGTCATCTTGGATGGAGTTAAACTGAAATCGTTTCCACTTAGATCAGGAACCAGGCAAGGCTGCCCATTGTTGTCATTGCTCTTCAAAATTGTAATGGAATTTTTAGCGATTGCAATTAGGGAAGAAAAGGCGATCAAGGGTATCCACATAGCATCAAAAGAGATTAAACTTTTACTCTTTGCAGATGATATTTCTGGAACATACTAGGGCTTCTACTATGCAACTTTTAGAAGTGATCAAGGAATATAGCAGTGTCTCAGGCTACAAAATCAACACTCATAAATCTGTAGCCTTTATATATACCAATAATAGTCAAGTCGAAAAAAACAGTCACAGTAGTACCAAAGAAGATGAAATATTTGGGAGTTAGTATCTAACAATGGATGTGAAAGATCTTTATAAAGAGAACTATGAAACTCTAAGAAAAGAAACAGCTGAACATGTCAACACATGGAAAAACGTACCTTGCTCATGGCTGGGAAGAATTAACATTGTTAAAATGCCCATACTACCCAAAGCAATATACAATTTTAATGCAATTCCTATTAAAGCTCCGTTGTCATATTTTAAAGACCTTGGAAAAATAATACCTCGTTTTACATGAAATCAGAAAAAACCTTGAATAGCCAAGATGTTACTCAGAAATAAAAACAGAGCAGGAGGAATCACACTACCAGACCTGAGACTGTACTACAAATCGATAGTGATCAAAATAGCATGGTACTGGCACAAAAACAGAGAGATAGATGTATGGAACAGAATAGAGAACCAAGAGATGAACCCAGTTACTTACCGCTATTTGATCTTTGACAAGCCAATTAAAAACATTCAGTGGGGAAAAGACTCCCTATTTAACAAATGGCGCTGGGTGAACTGGCTGGCGACCAGTAGAAGACTGAAACTGGACCCACACCTTTCACCATTAACTCAGATAGACTCTCACTGGATCAAAGATTTAAACTTAAGACATGAAACTATAAAAATAGTAGAAGAAAGTGCACGTAAAAGTACTGAAGGAATCACCCTGGGTGAATTTTTTATGAGGAGGACTCCCCAGGCAACTGATGCAGTATCAAAATACACTACTGCGACCTGATCAGATTAAAAAGTTTCTGCACTGCTAAGAACACAGTATGTGTAGCAGGGAGACATCCCTCAGAATGGGAGAAAATATTTGCAGGTTATGCCTCCCACAAAGGTTTAATAACCAGAATCCACAGAGAACTCAAACGTATTAGCAACAAAAGGACAATTGATCCCATCTCAGGGTGGGCAAAGGACTTGAAGAGAAACTTCTCTAAAGAAGACAGGCGCATGGCCTACAAGCACATGAAAAATGCTCACCATCCCTAATCATCAGAGAAATGCAAATCAAAACTACTTTGAGGTATCATCTAACTCCAGTAAGATTAGCCCACATAACAAAATCCCAAAACCAGAGATGCTGGCATGGATGTGGAGAAAAGGGAACACTTCTACATTGCTGGTGGGAATGCAAACTAATACATTGTTTTTGGAAGGATGTTTGGAGAACACTTAGAGATCTAAAAATAGATCTGCCATTTGATCCTACTACTTTATTAGGTATCTATCCAGAAGACCAAAAAACACATTATAATAATGATATATGTACCAGAATATTTATTGCAGCCCAATTTATAATTGCTAAGTTGTGGAAGAAGCCCAAGTGCTCATTGACCCACAAATGGATTAATAAATTGTGGTATATGTATACCATGGAATATTATGCAGCCTTAAAGAAAGATGGAGACTTTACCTCTTTCATGTTTTCATGGATGGAGCTGGAACATATTCTTCTTAGCAAAGTATCTCAAGCATGGAAGAAAAAGTATCCAATGTACTCAGCCCTAATATGAAGCTAATTTATAGCTTTCATATGAAGGCTAAAACCAAATTATAGCACAAGTACATGGGGAAAAGGGCAAGGGAGGGGAGGGGAGAGGGGAGGATGGGTGGAGGGAGGGCAATTGGTGATCTCACACCTACGGTGCATCTTAGAAGGGTACTGGTGAAGCTTACTAAATTCAGAATACCAATGTCTTCATATAGTGATTAAGAAAATGCCATGAAGGCTATGTTTAACAGTTCGATTAAAATATTTCAGATTGTATATGAAGTCAGCACATTGTGCCCCATGATTGCACTAATGTACACAATTATGATTTAATAAAATTAAAAAAAAAAGAAAAAAGAAAAAGTTAAACACACACACACAAAGAAACAGGGGCAGTCACACTACAAAATCAGCTTTCAACTGATACATGGAAGTGAGAGAGTCGAATCACAAAACAATAATTTTCTCTCCCAGACAAAAGTCTTTTTTAAATTTCTACTTAGAATATTTCTGAACAATCTTCTAGGAAACACAAAAGGATGAATTCTTATAAAAGGAAACTGTTCAAAAAACTTTCCTAGCGGTAAAACTTTAGTGGATTCACAAAACTAAATGTTTTCTAGGTTCAAATACACCATGTGAAAACTTCCTTCCTTCCTTCCTTCCTTCCTTCCTTCCTTCCTTCCTTCCTTCCTTCCTTCCTTCCTTCCTTTTTCTTTCTTTCTTTCTTTTTTTTTTTTTTTTTATAAATATGATGTTAGTTGATTATTTTGTTTGGAGGTTTCAAGTTCCTAGCATAATACAAAAGACTGGAATACTTCATCTGTCCATCTTTAACATTTTCAAAGAAGATGGATCCCTTACCGGGGATAATGGGTTATTCTGGGCCCATTCCAGAGCATCCAAATCTTTTGAGGAGCAAAACCCTCACCATAGACTGGGCTCTCAAGAAAGCGACCAAGTTTGGTGAAAGAAAAGCTTTGTGGTTTTCCTATAAAAACCCCATTTCCACATTGGAGGGTAACATTTAACCAGTGCTAAACCCGTCTGGCCCATCCTCATCTTCCCCTTCAATTGCAGACTTTATTTTTCCTCCCACATCGACTGACATTGTTCCCTTCTTGACACTGGCTCATGTGTGGGGGTACACCAGTGACACTGTTGACTCCATCACGGATGCCACACTGTGAGGCAGGCTGTAGCTTCCCTTTTAGTTCAGGGGATATGGTGGAGTTTCTTCTGTGTGAAAAAGCCAGTGTTAGACCCTCAGCCTCCAGCATGAATAAGACATAGGCTTTGTCCTCACAGTCTTGCAATGTTTAAATAAAGGATGTGAATATATGTCATGCATGCAGAATAGAAGAGTACACAGAAGCACAGAAGGAGAACTAAGCCAGCTGGGAATAGTTCAGTACATCTTTGGAAAGGACTTAATGTTAAAGGACAAAGTCAAGTGGGTCAGAAACAATGAGTAAACTGTATTGCTGATATTTCTGGTCATGCAGGGACTATATCAGATGCAGTTACAGATTGAGCATCACTCCTCAAAAAATTTTATCTTCAAAATGCTCAAAAATCTGAGACTTTTTGAGTGCCAACATAATTCCATGAGTGAAAAATTCCACATCTAATTCACGTGGTGGGTTATAGTTGAAACACAGGTGCAGGTTTTATTCAGCTGGTCATTGCTCTTTGTTGCGGCTGCTTCACAGTTGATGCAGGTACTCCAGAAATACCTCTGTGCTGCTTAGTCACCATGAACACACTATTTTTACTGTTAAGTACTGATGTGTGAATACATATAAGAAAATCTTTGCTAATCAGTAGCAAATAAGCTTAGAGTCAAGAATGATGCTGATTGCAAAGAACTGCAGATTGTCCACAGGGTGGCTGAAATAGTCACAAATTTGCTTTCTTTCCCCTTTTCTTTTCAGGGTGACAGAGTCTCACTCTCACCCTGGGTAAAGTGCCGTGGTACCATGATAGCTCATAGCAATCTCAAACTCTTGGGCTCACGCAATCCTCATGCCATAGCCTCCAGAGTAACTGGGACTACAGAAACCTGCCACAATGCCCAGCTAATTTTTATATTTTTTTTGTGGAAATAGGGTCTTGCTCTTGCTCTTGCTCAGACTGGTCTTGAACTCCTAAGCTTAAGCAATCCACCTGTCTTGGTTTCCCAGAGAGCTCTTCTTACAGGTGTGAGCCATGGTGCCTGGCTGACACTTTTGCCTTCTGATGGTTCAATACACACCAGCTTTGTTTAATGCACAAAGTTATTAAAACATTGTATAAAATTACCTTCTGGCTATGAGTATAATGTGTATATCAAAGATGAGCGAATTTCATGTTTAGACATTGGTCTCATCCCCAAGAGAGCTCATTATATGTATGTAAATACTCCAAAAAACTCTATGCCCAGAAATTTGAAAACATGGAGGAAAGGTACCAATAGCTGGAATCACACCATCTCCCTACCTCATCCAGAAAGAATTAGAACTCTTGAACACAACAATATTAAGCATCAAAATTGAAACAAAAATAAAAGTGCTTCCAAAAAAGAAAAGTCTTGGATCAGATGGTTTTACACCAGAATTCTACCAAAACATCAAAGAAGAACTTGCACCTCCATTGTAGAACCTGTTTCAAAACATTGAGAAGGAAAGAAGCCTTCCCAATTCCTTCTGTGAAGCAAATACTACCCTGATACCAAATCCAAAATGATCCAAAATCTGAAACACTTTTGGTCCCAAGCATTTTAGATGAGGGATAATCAACCTGTACTGAGTAGAAACCTCCTCTAAATCTTCATGGTTTAACATAATTCATCTATTTTATTAATGAATCTTCAAATTGATCAGGTCTAAGCAGGGATGGCTTATTTTTGCTCTTATGGTATCCACTGAGAAGCTTAGCTGAGACCTGGAGGATCCACTTCCAATATGGTTCACCTACATGGATGACAACTTAGTGTTAATGATTGGCTAAGCGTTCACCCAAGGCTACAGACCAAAAATCTCAGTTCTTTCCTATGGACCTCTCTACAGGCTATGTGGGCCTCTTCACAGCATGGTGCTGGGTTCCTAGAGCGAGCATCCCAAGAGAACAAAGCAAAACATCAGGGAATTTTGCAAGTCACATAACATTACTTCCACTATTCTGTATTGACCAAAGCAGACACAAAATCTTGCTCAGTTTCAAAGGAAGAGGATATAAATCCCATCACAAGATGAAAGCATTGTCAAATTTACATAATAAGATGACCATGTAAATGGAAGATATTATTGCAGCTTCTTTAAAAATAAATACAGTTTTTCTCAAGTTTCTGTTCCTAGGTTCCATTTCTCAAAGAGCTCTTCTCTGGCCTGCTTGAAGCAATGCTCCTCCCCATGGGGTGAGTGGTTTGCAGGGCCAAGGATCTTCGTCACTATAGAGCATGTGCTGTCCCTACTTCCATTCCTAGAGCAAACACTCTTAGTACTCAAAACTCTGGAACCCCCTGTCCAGAAGCCCTGAATCTATATCCAGGAACAGTGTGGGATTGTCCCACAAAGTTCTGTCCTATCATGATGGGATGGTGCCACTAGTGTGTGCACCCCTTTGCTGGCAATGTGGACAAATGGTGGGGCCGTTGTTTATAGCTTGAATGAATACAAACCTGAGGTTCTCAGTGTGGGGCCAGAAAGGGTCTGAGACAAGACGGAGGATGTCATGTACAAATTTGTGTGAAACAAAGAGAAACACAGATTTAAGAGGGAGGCAGCTCATGGTCTGCAAGCCTGAAGCCAGGAGTAGTTTTCTCAGCATCATCATATTCCAGGGTGGACCATCAAGGAAACTCAGGGTTATACACAGTCTATACTGACCCACACACCTGTTACCCAGCGTTTATTGTTAATATTTTACTATCATGGCTTTATTACATATATGTACATCTGTGTATCTCTATTCATCATTAATCTGTATATCTCTATTCATCATTAATCATCTTGTTTAATGAAAAGAACAATATGGACATCAATACCCAATTCATTCAGTTACCATGTCATTAACTAAAGTTCACTATTTGTTTAAAATGTTTTCAGTATGGAATGTAAATACAATAAAATACATAAATCTGTGAGTAAATTCACTATGTTTTATTCATAAACCTTTATAAATCAGACCTCTATCAAGATGAAGAAGATTATTATCACTCTTGAGTTCTGTTGAAACTCAACTCCCTTCCAAATTCCACAGAAGCAATCACTGTCCTAACTTTTTTGCACTGCAGAATAATTTTGCTTATTTTAGCATTTTATTCAAATGGAATTGTGCCATATGCACTCTTCCATAGAAGGCTTCTTTTCATTCAGCATAATGTTTTGAGATTCTTCAATGCTGCTACATGTATCGGTAATTCAGTCCTTTTCTTAAGGAATAAGAATTTCGTTGCATGAACATACAACAGTTTGTTTATCCATTCTTCTATATTTGGGAGCATTTAGATTATTTTACAGATGAGACTATTTTGAATATAGTCATAATAAGCATCTGACAACATTTTTTGGTGAATTTATGCTTTCCTATATCTTGAATGAATAAACAGGAGTGGAATTGCTGGTTCATAGCATTAGGCATGTATGTTTAAGTTTAAAAGGAATGGTGATAGTTTTCTTCAAAGTGTTCGAACCATTTCATAATCTCATCGTCAATGTGAATATTTCAGCTCAGTAACCTGCTAAAGTTTGAAGTTATCAATCTTTTTCCTATTTTTCTTTGTACTGTTTATTTTTATTGTTGAATTATTGGAGTACTTTGTGTGTCTTGAAAATGAACCCTACTCAGACATATGTTCCACAGATATTTTTCCAAGTCTATGGTTTGCTTATTTATTTTCTTAAAAGCTTCTTTTGATGAACTGAAGGTTTTAAAGTTTGATGTGGTTTACATCATAATTAACTTTTTCTTTATGTTTTATTACTTTGCATAGCCCAAGAAATCTTTACATATCCCAAATCATAAATATATTCTCTTATGCTTTTGTCTAAAAGTTCACGAATTTAGCCTTTATACTATAGTCTACGATCTATATCAAATTAATTCTTGTGTATGATATGAGATATTGATTTACTACCAATTTTAAGGGAAAACGTTCACTATTTTACCAGGATGTGCATTACCTATAGGTTTTTTGCTAGCGCATTCTTTCCAGCTAATAAAGTTTTCTTGTACTTTTAGTGTTCTGAGATCTTTTATAATGAATATAATTTGGATTTGGTCAAATGTTTTTTCTGTATCTATTGAAAAGATAATACATTTTTCTTCACATTGACTAATTTTTGAATGCTCAATCAAAAGAGAGCATTCATTCTGCTCTAAACTCTACTTGTTCACAATACATTCATTATTCTTTTTATATATTGCCAAAGTTAACAGGCTTCTATTTTGTTAAGTTTTTTTTTCATCAGTGTTCTGGAGGGATGTTTTTTGTAATGCCTTTGCAAGTTTGGTAATTAGGATTTTGCTGGCATTATAAAATAATTTGGGAAGGGTTTGCTCCTGTTTTTTTTTAATTATGTAAAATTGTGTTTTATAACTATATCTATTTACTGACATAGCAGTCTGAGAGAGAGAGAGAGATTGTTAGGAATGGCTCACATGATTATAGAGACTATCCACTCAGCAGGCTGGAGACTCAGGGAAGAGCTGATATTGCTGCATTCAAGGCTGAAACCTGAGGCTTCTCTGAGGAATTTCTCTCAACATTCCTACTCACTTTCCCTCCCTCAACCTCATGTCCTAACAATTGGAGAGTTGCTGCCCTTGTCTTAGAAAAGGCATCATGCATTTAGAGATATCTCAGCTTTTCTGTGCAGCCCTTAGCTAGTCATTATCTTGTAGTCATGATCATCTCAGTGCTTCTCAGGGTGTGTATGAGGCCGTCTCTCAGCCTTTTTTCTGGGCTCTATCCTTCAGGGAGGGCTTGCTGCCTTGGTCTCAGGTTGAATCCCCTGTGCTTCCACAGGAGGAAGAGTCTCTGCTTTCCTCCCTTACCTCACACAGTTGGAGAATTTTGCTTTATAAACGTGCAAAATAAGCACCTTCTAGGGCTGTTTTTCACAGCTGCTGTTCCCGTGGTCATCAGAGGGCAACTGCCTTACATTTGAGGAGGCAGAATGTGCCATAGCTTTATTTTCAGTCTCCTGCTCTAACCTAGCCTTTGGCAGACTAATGCCACATACTCGGTGAAGTGATATCAGAAGAAGCAGCTTTTGCAGGCATGTTCTGTGACTCATTTTTTTCTTCTTCTTTTCTTTCTTTGTTTTTTTATTAAGTCAAATACACATAGATCACGAATACATTTATGCATATGTGGGGTACAATGTGTTTATTTTTTTTATATACAATCTGACATGGTTACATCAAACCAATCAACACAGCTTTTGCTCATCTTTCTTTTTTTATTAATCAATAGCTGACACTGATGTGTGAAAATCTTCAATTCCATGTGGCATCTTTATTTCTGTAAACTTTTGTTACATATATTTTGAAGCTATACATACAAACTTAAGATTAGTGTTATTTGCTTCCACTCTTTCTGTATTCTTACATTTAAGGAGTGCCCTTTCAAAGAACATATAATTGTTGCTGCTTTCTTAATACAGGTTGGCAGTACTTTATTTTGTTAACATCTGAGTTCATTTATATGTAACATAATGATTGATATAGTTGCATTTAATTCTTCCATGTTGTTATTTGTTTCTCTTTTATCCATTAGTTCTTTGTCTCTTTAATCCTCCTTTTAAACTTTCTTTTTATTTGTCAATAGCGTGTATGCTTCCATTTTCTCCTTTATTCCTTAATAATTATATTAGTGATTACACAAGGGATTACAAGGTGCATTCATGTTTTATTATATTTTCTTTCAATGAACTTTTTTTTTATTATTTCCAGAATAATGTAGTTATAACAGGTTAAATCATTTATTGATAAAATGACTTAAATTTATCAACACTGATGTGCACATTTGGTAGTAAAACTCAATGGGAAGCAAACAGGTGAGAGGGGTCATCAGGAAAGGGGTAAATTCACACCTAACAGGCACAATGCACACTATCCATGTGAGGGGCACACTAGTAACTTTGCCAAAGCAATTCACCTAATCAACACATGTGCACCACCGTAACATTCAGAAATAGAAACAAATTTAAAAAATTCTTTCTTAAAAAAGTTCTAAAACAAAAAGTAATTCACTTAGTCCCTTCCACTCGTGCTCTCTCAGTGTTTTGCCCCTGCGTTCTTTACAAACTCATAGAGACAGTTACCAGTTTGTACTTACTTTCACATTTACCCTTTAAAATACACTTTCCTTTTGATTCTGACGTTCCTACATCACTTTACTTTTTGTGTGTTTTGTTACAGCTAAAATATTAACCTGCTAATAATTATTTGGAAGTTGTTATGTAAACATTTTTATTGGGGCATAATTTACATGCAGCAAAGTTCACACATTTTAATGCAGTATCACACTATACACAGTCTTCTTTCACTAGCATGAACTTGATGTCAATCCACATTGTTTCCAGTACCAGTAGTTTGTCATTCATTTTAGTCAATTGCCTGGATGTATCACAGTTGGTTTATTTATACCAGATGAAGAACATCCAAGATGTTTTCAGTTATTGGAGATCGTGAAAAAAGTCTCTGTAAGCCCTCGTGTTGAATTTTTCTGTGAATTTAAGTTTTAATCTCTCTTTGAGGAAATATTTAGGAATAGGATGGCTGGGTCATATGGTGTTTAACTTGGAAGAAACTGTCTTCCACAGTGGCTAAGCTATTTTACACTTCCACTAGCAATCAATTAGAATTACAGCTACTGTAAAAGTTTACCAGCACTTGGTATCGTCAGTTAAAAATATAATAGCCATTGTAGTCAGTGTGCAGCTTTTTGTAGCTTTAATTTGCATTTCTCTAATAATGTTTGATGCTGAGCAATATTTTATGTGTTTATTTGTCATGTATATACATTCTTGGAGAATGAAAAATAACTATCCCATGCTCATACAATAAGTTAAGGTATGTTCTCTCGTTGTATACTTTCTTAAAGTGTTTGTGTAGAATTGTATTTCTTTCTCTAAATTTGGTAGAATTCACAATCTTCACATGGAATATTGTGTGTATGTGTTTCTTTCTTCTTTTTTTTTTTTTATAAAATCATAATTGTGTACGTTAATGCAATCATGGGATACAATGTACTGGTTTATATACAATTTGAAATATTTTCATCAAACTGGTTAACATAGCCTTCATGGCATTTTCTTAGTTACTGTGTTAAGACATTTATATTCTACATTTAGTAAATTTCACATGTACCTTTGTATGATGTACCGTAGGTGTGGTCCCACCAATTACCCTCCTGCCACCCATCCTCCCCTCTCCCCTCCTCTCCCTCTTCCCTTTCCCCATATTCTTGGTCTATACTTGGGTTATATCTTTCATGTGAAAGCTATAAATTGGTTTTATAGTAGGGCTGAGTACATTGTATACTTTTTCTTCCATTCTTGAGATACTTTGCTAAGAAAAATATGTTCCAGCTCTATCCATGTAAACATGAAAGAGGTAAAGTCTCCATCTTTTTTAAAGGCTGCATAATATTCCATGGTGTACATATTCCACAATTTGTTAATCCATTCATGGGTTGATGGGCACTTGGGTTTCTTCCATGACTTAGCAATTATGAATTGGGCTGCAATAAACATTCTGGTACAAATATCTTTGTTGTAATGTGATTTTTTTCTTCTAGATATATACCTAGCAGAAGAATTGTAGGATTGAATGGCAGGTCTACTTTTAGATCCCTAAGTGTTCTCTAAACATCTTTCCAACAGGAACGTATTAGTTTGCATTCCAACCAGCAGTGTAGAAGTGTTCCCTTTTCTCCAAATCCACGCCAACCTCTCTGGTTTAGGGATTTTGTGATGTGGGCTAATCTTACTGGAGTTAGATGATATATCAAAGTAGTTTTGATTTGCATTTCTCTGATGATTAAGGATGATAAGCATTTTTTTCATATGTCTGCAGGCTGTACGCCTGTCTTCATCAGAGAAGTTTCTCTTCAAGTCCTTTGCCCACCCTGAGATGGGATCACTTGTTCTTTTCTTGCTAATACATTTGAGTTCTCTGTGGATTCTGGTTATTAAACCTTTGTTGGAGACATAACCTGCAAATATCTTCTCCCATTCTGAGGGCTGTCTGCTCGCTTTACTTACTGTGTTCTTGGCTTTGCAGAAGCTTTTTAGTTTGATCAGGTCCCAGTAATGTATTTTTGGTGTTGCTTTAATTGCCCAGAGGGTCCTCCTTATAAAATATTCTTCCAGGCGGGTTTTGTCAAGTGTTTTCCCTCCATTTTCTTCTAGTATTTTTATGGTTTCATGTCTTAAGTTTAAGTCTTTAATCCAGTGAGAGTCTATCTTACTTAATGGTGAAAGGTGTGAGTCCAGTTTCAGTCTTCTACAGGTCACCAGCCAGTTCACCCAGCACCATTTGCTAAATAGGGAATCTTTTCCCCACTGAATGTTTTTAATTGGCTTGTCAAAGATCAAATAACCGTAAGTAGTTGGGTTCATCTCTTGGTTCTCTATTCTGTTCCATATATCTACATGTATGTTTTTGTGCCAGTACCATGCTTTTTTGATCACTATCGATTTGTAGTATAGTCTGAGATCTGGTAGCATGATTCCTCCTCCTTTGTTTTTATTTCTGAGTAATGTCTTGGCTATTTGAGGTTTTTTTCTGATTCCATATAAAACGAAGTATTATTTTGTTTACATCTTTAAAGTATGACAGCAGAGGTTTAATAGGGATTGCATTATAATTGTATATTGCTTTGGGTAGTATGAACATTTTAACAATGTTGATTCTTCCCAGCCATGAGCATGGTATGTTTTTCCATTTGTTAACATCTTCAACTATTTATTTTCTTAGAGTTTCATAGTTCTCTTTATAGAGATCTTTCACGTCCCTTGTTAGGTAAACTTCCAAATATTTAATCTTCTTTGGCACAACTGTGAACAGAATAGAGTCCCTGACTGTTTTTTCAGCATGACTATTGTTGGTATATATAAAGACTCCAAATTTATGAGTGTTGATTTTGCAACCTGAGATGCTGCTGTATTCCTTCTAAGAGTTTTGTAGTAGAATCCCTGGTGTTTTCCAGATATAAAATCATATCATCTGTGAAGAGTGAAAGTTTGATATCTTATGATCCTATGTAGATATCCTTGATTGCCTTTTCTTGCCTAATTGTGATAACTAAGATTTCCATTACAATGTTAAAAAGAAGTGGAGACATTGGGCAACCTTGCCTGGTTCCTGATCTGAGTGGAAATGATTTCAATTTAACTCCATTCAATACGATATGACTGTGGGTTTGCTGTAGATGGCCTCTATCAGTTTAAGAAATTTCCCTTTTCTGTACCCATCCTATTAAGTGTTCTAATCATGAAAGGATGCTGGATATTATCAAAATCTTTTTCTGTATCAATTGAGAGAATCATGTGGTCTTT
>CAUYRH010037817.1:0-13410 GCA_963574655.1 Perodicticus potto | reverse complement strand
CTCCCCAAACGGGGAGCAGGACTTTCAGGGATGATTAGGGAGGCATGAGAGAACAGCAAGTCTTCCCAATTGCAGCTTAGAGGCTGGGAGAAAAATTTGGCAACCGGCTGTCCAGACACCCCCTGTATAGTTATGGATTTGGGAGATAAAAGACCAGGATTAGAGAGAAGTACAGAAAAAGTTGCTCCAGTGTCCCAAAGAAATTTTCTCTCTTGGCGCTCCACTAAAAGTCAAACCTGGGGCTCTTGAGGGGTGATGACACAAGCTGGAGCCATGAGAATTTGCCCCGGGCACTCTCAGTGCAGTTTGGGTTCTGATGGGGTCACTGTCCCAGGAGTCCTTTGCCTCTGGGGACAGGCCACCCTCCAGTGGTCACCCTTGCATTCTGGACAGGGGCCAGGTGGCTTGTCCAGCCAGTGGTACTGCTGGGGGCAGTCTTCTTTGAAGTGGCCAGTCTGACCACATTGGAAGCACTTGTTTTTCACTCCTCTGGTTTCCCTCTGCCCCTGAAGGTTGCTCATTTGTCAGAGGGCCGTTACTTGATCTGGTTTTTACCATTATTTGGCAAGGGAGTCAGGAAACTCAGCAAGAACTTCCTTGTTAAACCAATGGGGGGGTGGTTTGAGATGGACAGTGACTCAGGCTGAAACAGTTAGGGGCTTTTTCTTGCAGGGTCTGTTACAACAACAGAACTCAGGAAAACATTTTATTTATCAATTTATTATAAAAGACAATTCAGGAGCAGCCAAATGGAGGAGACGCATAAGTTATGCTCTTGGAGCCAGAATTTCTCTCTGCTGAGTCCTTAGTCTCAGAGATTTGAGGAATAAATCCATGGACCACGTGAATTAGCAAAAGGACAGCTTTTATTGAAAGATAAGGTATAGGTAGACAAGGAAGCCTCTGTAGTTGTAAAGAGAGGAACCAAGTGGGACGCCCACCTGGCCCTTGTGTCTAGCGTCTTATATGCTATTCTTCCTATCCTGTGGGCAGGAGGTTATGTCTGGAACATGTTTGCAGATTAGTTTTAAAACTGCCATAGTGCAGAGGAATGTGGTCCTTGCCATCTTTGCTCCAGGCAAGCTCTTCTCTGCTCTAGGAGAGGCAGTAGGGTGTGTTCTCAGAGAGGCAACCTGGATGGAATATCCCATCCAGCTGTTTTTTTATGAGCTTTTTTTGTATCCAGAGAATGCAGCCTGTGAAGGGCCTGTTTGGTGACTTGAGATGGGGTCTATGATGAGGCTGCCTTAGACCCAGAAAATGGGGGGTGGTGGGTCCTTGTACAGCCCTGAGTATAGGAACCCTGTATCACTCTCTCTGGGCATGGCCAGCTTCCCAGAATGTCAATGTGTTCGCCAATCCAGAAGCTCTTCATCATTAGCCCTGTCTTCCCCCCAGATGTTGGGGTGGTGTGAAGCTGAAAATTTCCACCCTCTAATCCCACCAGTTTGGTCTATTTGGTGACCAGATCAGACCGCATCTTAAAACTGTGGGGTACACTCTAAGTCATCCATTAGCATAAAGTCAGGTATGATAAAAAGGGGCTTATTATGAATGACAAAAGACATTCCAGGTGGCACTTGTGGCTCTGACGGCCCCAGATACCAGAGGCAAGGGTTCAAACCCGGCCCTTGCCAAAAACTGCACAGATACACACACACACAAAGACACTACTATCACTCAGGAAATTCCAAGGGTTTTAGGAGCTCTGTGCCAGAAACTAAAGTCAAAGATCAACTGTAGTAGAACCTCCACAGATGACCATTTCCTTACATTGACCACCTCCTTAAGTTGACTTAATTTTCATAGACTGGACATGCACCACATGATGCATCAGTACAATAGGCCTTGTTCCTTATGTTGACCACCTCCAGATGTTGACCAGTTTGTTACAGTCCCTTGGGTGGTCAACTTACAGGGGTTCTACTGTATATTTGTGATTATACCACAGGGTGACAGCAAGGGAGCCTGCAATCCTAAAGTGTAGGCTTCACCTTGAGAATAACATTGGAAACATCCACCATGTGATGAGTCATTTGTCTTCCACACATTAGGGAGTAATCTGGGAATGTGTAGTAGGTAGTTTTCAAGAATATTGGAACTCCAAAAATGTTAATCCAGGTTCAGTTTCTGGAAATGTCAACATTGGCAGGTCTAAAGTTGTAACTTCATTAATTTATATAACCAATTGAAAAAAAAACCTCTGCTTTAAAAAAAAAGTATAGTCATCTTGTAGGATAGAAAAAAGTAAGTGTGTGGTGGTTTTTTTCAGCACAAGCAGCAGAGAGGAAAAAAACAAACTCGATCTAGGAGAAGTAAGCATCTGAATTATCTCAGAGATATTCTCCATCACAGGTCAGAGATGGCTCATCAGATCTTTATGAAAGCACTGGTAGTGAGAATAAGATAGTCAGGCTAGGGCCTTCATGGTGTGGTTGGTTTAGGTCCTTCATGACCTTCACTTCCTGGCTCACATTCTCATTGTTTTGTAAATTTAGCTCCCACCCTAAGGATGCCCATCTGGAGTAGTTTAGGAGGATCCATTTAGGAAATTAACGTTTGAATTAGAAATGTTGTAATAGGTCACTAAGTTGTGCTGATTGTTATTTAAAATAAGAATTAATGTAGTTGCTTTGAACCTTTATGCATAATATTGGGACTTTGGAAATGGAAGAACAAAACGGTCTTGGAGAGGGGCAGCCCCTGTGGCTCAAAGGAATAGGGCGCCAGCCTCATATGCTGGAGTTGGCATGTTGCTGTTTTCCATAATCACTAATCTTCTGACAAATAATAAAGTTTGGTGGACCTGTCCTTGTCTTTGCTTATTGGCTGACAGTGACAGGTGGTCAGACCCTTTTCGTCCTGCAACATTCCCATGTTTGGATGAAATTTTTTCATGATATGCCATTTCCTTGTGATTGAATTCCATGTTTATCTAGCAAGACTTTGTAATTCAGTTCTTCATGTTCCTTGATTTTAAGAAGAAGACACCATGGAAATGTGCACTAAAATAAAATCTTAAGGCTCCTCCCTCAGTGACTGAATCACTGGATCCCTCTTTGGCTAAGAGGATCCCTAAAACTGAGTTGCTAGCCATGAGAAAGGAGATCAGATATGCCTTATCAGGACTGTCTCTACTTAGATGTCCTTTGTGGCTCACTAACAGGCCTAAGGCTATGCAAGACCTACCTGCAGTTCCTTAATATACATAACAAATCACTTGAGGCTGTCTGGTACTTTGTCTTCTTTAATTAACAGACCCTTTATTTTAAGCATTCCTTTTCACTGACTCCTGATCTTATAGATAGAGCCTAACTCTTTCAGGCAGTTGTTAGCTAAAGAATAGTTAAACCCACCTATAATCTGTAAGCTCCCACTTCTAGATGTCCTACTTTTTGGGCAAATGAATGTATGTTTTCAACATATTGATTTGTGACCTCATCTACAATCCCTGTCTCCCTAAACTGTATAAAACCAAACTGTAACCCCAGCACTGCGAGTCCACTTGTTCAAGACTTCTTGGGTGTCACTCTGGGTCATGGTCCTCAAATTTGGCTCAGACAAAAACTCCTTAAATTATTTTACTGAGTATGGCTTCTTTTCTGTCAACAAACAGTAGATGTGGCTAATCTGGCCAAGGGAAAGAAATGTGTCCAATTAGTATTTTCACCCTCCTTCATGTGTAAACATGTATAATTTGTATGGCAGCCACACATGTGTCTTATTTCAATAACTACTTGGAGCAGTGTTTTTAAACCTTTTTAACCTCACAGTATACTTGAACCTATAGTTAAACTTCCATGGTACTCTTAAATTATGTTCATAAAAAAAAAAGGTTAAAAAAAAAAAAAGAATATCCTTACTGTGCTTTGAACTTCTTTTGAAAAGAATTTAATTAATGATCTTTAAAAATTTTCATGGAACACCGGTTGAAAATCACTGACTTAGAGACTGATGACTCTCTAATCTGTGATCACTAGCCAGTTTTCTTTTTCACTTTATTATTATTTATTATTATTATTATTGTTTGGGATTCATTTAGGGTACAAAGAATCAGGTTACACTGATTGCAATTGTTAGGTAAAGTCCTTCTTGTAATTGTGTCCTGCCCCTAAGAGGTGTGCCATACACTGTGACCCCCATCCTCCTCCTCTCCTCTCCTTTCCTTGATCCCTCATCCCCCTACCCCCCCTTGTATTAGATCATCTACTGCCTTCATATTAGAATTGAGTACATTGGATTCTTGCTTCTCCATTCTTGTGATGCTTTAATAAGAAGAATGTGTTTCACCTCCATCCAAGTTGATACAAAAGATATAAAATCTCCATCTTTTTAAATGGCTGAATAGTATTCCATGGTATACATATACCACAGTTTGTTAATCCATTCCTGAGTTGATGGGCACTTAGGTTATTTTCACTTTTTGCTGATTGTAAATTGAGCTGCAATAAACAGTCTAGTGCAAATGTCCTTATGATAAAAGGAATTTTTTTCTTCTGAGTAGATGCCTAGTGTTGGGATTGCAGGATCAAATGGGAGGTCTAATTTGAGTTTTTTTTTTTTTTTTTTTTTTTGAGACAGGGCCTCAAACTGTCACCCTGGATAGAGTGCCATGGCATCACAGCTCACAGCAACTTCCAATTCCTGGGCTCAAGTGAGTCTCCTGCCTCTGCCTCCCAAGTAGCTGGGACCACAGGTGCCCGCCACAATGCCCGGCCATTTTTTGGTTGCAGCTGTCATTGTTGTTTGGCAGGTCTGGGCTGGATTTGAACTCGCCAGCTCAGGTGTACGTGGCTGGTGCCTTAGCCCATTGAGCCACAGGTGCCGAGCCCTAATTTGAGTTTTTTGAGGATTCTCCAAACTTCCTTCCAAAAAGGTTGTATTAGTTTGCAGTCTCACCAGCAGTATAAAAGTGTTCCTTTCTCTCCACATCCATGCCAGCATCTGCAGCTTTGAGACTCTGAGATGTGGGCCATTCTTACTTGGGTTAGGTGATATCTCAGGGTGGTTTTGATTTGCATTTCTCTAATGATCAGGAATGATGAGCATTTTTTCAAATGTTTGTTAGGCATCCATCTGTCTTCATCACAGAAAGTTCTGTTCATATCTCTTGCCCAGAGGTAGATGGGATTGTGTACCCTTTTTCTGTTGATTAATTTGAGTTCTCTGTAGATTCTAGTTATCAATCCTTCGTCAGATTGATGCCCTGCAAATATCTTTTCCCATTCTGAAGGCTGTCTTTTTGCTTTACTTGTTGTGTCCTTAGTTGTGCAGAACCTTTTCAGTCCCATTTGTTAATTTTTGTTGTTGTTGCAATGTCTGCTAAAGTCTTTATCATCACATCTTTCCCCAGTCCAACATCATTAAGAATTTTCCCCACACTTCCTCTAAGATTTTTATTGTTTCATTTCTTAGATTTAAGTATCTTATCCAGCTTGAATCAATTTTTGTAAATGGTGAAGGGTGTGGGTCTAGTTTCAGTCTTTTACGTGTGGTTATACAGTTCTCCCAGCATCATTTGTTGAATAGGGATTCTTTTCCCCAGTGTATACTTTTGTTTGGTTTATCAAAGATCAGATGGCAAGCAGAGACTGGTTTCATTTCTTGGTTTTATATTCTGTTCTATATGTCTATGTCTCTATTTTTGTTCCAATACTATGATGTTTTGATTGCTGTGGACTTGTAATTGAAGTCTGGTAGGGTGATGCTTCTGACTTTGTTTTTGTTACTGAGATTAGCCTTAGCTATATGGGTTATTTTCTGGCTCCATACAAAATGAAGTGCTATTTTCTCCAGTTCTTCATGCCTTCTCCTGATAGATACAGCAAATGGCCTAATGCACCTTCACTAGGTCACATAAACAACTTACACACTCATCCTGTCCCAAACTGAACTCAACAAAAACTTTCTTTCACCAATTACTTTGTGGAATGTCCCTACCTCAGTGATTGACACCGCCAGCCACCTGCTTGGTCACACCACAATGTTGGGAAGCACCCTAGTTCCCTACCACACCATGCCTCACAATTCGGACTTGATTACCAAGTGCCACCCATCCTACCTTCTCCTCTCAAATCTGCCCCCTTCTTTGCAAGATCACTGCCTTAGTCCTGGTCTCATGGCCCCAGCCAGGGTCACTGCAATAGGTTGGTCTTCTGTGCTCTGTTCTGCTCACTGCTGCCAGAATGCTGGTGCTAAGATGTGAATCAGCTCATGTCAATTTTATGCGTAAAATTCTCCAATAGCTTTTAGGGTTCCCGATCCCTCAGCTTAGCCCCAGGCTCTCTGTGATTTGATGCTCACTTTTTCCTCAGCCCTTCCCCAAAAGACATCCTGCTTCCCAGACTTCCTTATAATTCTATGAATATGTCTTTCTGTTTTACCCCTAGGGTACCTAAAATAAGTTGTTCCCTCTGTCTGGTGTATTCTCATCTTCTGGGTTGCCCCTTTCCTTATCATGCTAATATCATCTGTCTTTCTCCAGGAAATTTTCTCTAGGAAATCTTCTCCATAGAAACCTTTCAAACCACCCCACTCAATTTGGAATCTCCTGATTTTCCCCTCAATGACGTTAGGGGATTATCTATGCCATATCCCATGCCATAAGACAGGGATGTAATGTGGTTAAATGAGTAAATATATGAGCATAATAGCCATCATCAAATGTTTGAAGATCTTTTATTTATGCTCAACAAGTTAATGACTTATCCTGAGGCCCTGAGGAAAGTTTCAGAGAGGCCAATTTTGATTACTTTAAGAATGTGTGTTCCTAACTATAAGGAAAATCAAAATCTCAGGACAACCCATCTCCTACCCCACCTTTGCCCCATCTCCTTTGGGAAAAGGGAAGATCAGGCCTGGAGGCAGAGTCATGCAACACCCCTTTCCAATGAACAGCTGTTTCTAACATTATGCATTAGCCAGACCCCTAGATAAAGGTAAAAGTCCTCAGGTGTCTATAAGGGCTGCCCCCATAGATCATTTATAACTGAAATTCCCTGCTGGCCTCCCTTAAACAAGGACATTCCAGTTGCAACATTAGGTCTTAAGTCTGGCCCCTAAACCTAAAGTCTATTTCCACAGTAATAGTGTTGATTACAAGTTTATCTTCCCAGGTGCAGAAGAGAGACAAGAGAAGATCAATTGTTCCTCCACCTGCCCAGGGCCATCTACATAATTGATGCTTCCTTCACTCTCCTTTTCTCTTCAGATGTTTGCCTTAGCTTATGTAAAATGTAGATTTCCTGGGCCTCACAAGAATGTAACCACTTGCCTCACTACCCATGCCCCTCCCCTTTTTTCTTTTTGTCCCATTAAATCCTACCCTCTCCCCTTGAATACTAAGTTCCCAAATCCCTCTTTGGAAAAAATAGTCATAGATATGTATGTGGATTGTATTTTTCCTGGGCACATCCTTGGCTTAATAAACCTTAATAAAATAACTGAAATTTTTTTCCTGAGTCACTTATTTTGGGCTACCATAACATAGGTCCCTTGAAATTAAATCAGGTGTTTATGAGATGGGAGCTTCCTGTTACAGAAGTTCAGGAGAAAGTTAGAGCCCTTGTGGGACTGTTATTGGGGAGGCTCAAGATTTAGCTGGGGACTGGGCCCCATGGCTGTCATTGGTCCAGTTAGTAATATTCTGCTTCTCTCACCAGGCACTCAGTAGATCACACTTCCCACCTCTTTGATGTTAACCACTAATGTGTGATCAGTTTTGGACAAAGGAATGTGAATAAAGGTGATATATATTACTTTCCAGCAGATTCCCCTCACTGTAGTTGTCATGGAAGCAATGTTGAGTAAGGCTTCTGTTAGTCTGTGGTCCCCAGGAAACAGATCCTCTTTGATAACCTGCATCAAACATGCAGTGTGAATGAGAAATAAGTTTTATTTGGGGCCAAGATTTGGGGCTTATTTGTTTCCAAAGCATAACCTACCTCACTATGGTCCCATTCAGACTCCCCAATCTGTGCCTCTGTGAGAGAAAGGAGAAGACTGGGAGATCTCACTGTCTGGGAAGGGTAGAGTGGGTCCATGTAGTGGGACTCTGGGAAGGTAATGGCAGGTAAAGGTCTTGGGAGAGCACTGTGGGGAGGAAGCAAGACAGATTGCAGTGTCTCAGTTTTGTCTTAGACCAGGCCTGTGGCCTTGTAATTGCCAAGTATTCTCTTCTTTGGAAAGTAAATAGGAAACTGCTCTTTCAGGACAGTGATGGTAAAGAGACCTCTTTATTAACTGGAGACCATAAACCACACTCAGTTGGGCACCATGTCCAGACAAAGGCAGTGGACTAGAGGTTGATAAAGGCTCCTTCCTGCCTCTTAAAGTAGATTTTGTCTTCACTGTTGGCTGTGGGCAGCGGGCAGAGAGAACAGATGAAGAGAGGGACTCAGCTCTTGGGTGAAATTTAAAGTGTAACCTGAGAACTAGGGTAAAGAACTTTGGGGTCAGAATTTTGGGCTGGTCACTTAATCTGGTTGAATCTTGGCTTCTTTAGAAATAAAAGAGAGATAAGAAAAATTTCCTTCTGCCTCACAGGAACTTTATGGCAATCAGGTGATAATGTGTCTGGAAGTTCTTTGTAAATTGAAACTCACTAATCAGATATCAGAGACTATTGTTCTCGTTCTTTCATTAATATTCACAAGCACTTCTTGTTTTGCCTGGTCTTCCATCTCTCCCAAGTTTGGAAAATTAACTTCACAAGCTCATCCTAGGAAAAGTGCTGCATACCTCATTGCTGAATATTACTATGGTCACTTTTGAAGTACTCCCTTTGGCCATCTGAAGACCATGGTGATATTCAGCAATGAAGTATAGTAGCACTTTGTGTAGGATGGTTTCAAGAACTTAATTGTCCAAACTTGTACATGCCTTAGGTGATGTTATTTTGATATTAGGTAAAAATTGTATTGGAAAAATCTCTTCTATTTTATAGTATTTTTCACATATAAACACCTACCCTATATACCCTGGTTACCAATCTTTAAGTAAAAATTTCCCTCTTGGATTTATTACCCAAACCTCACAAAGCATATATATTTCACAATAGATTTTTTACTGATGTTTGCATTTGAGAAGATTTATATTACATCCCTCCAAATCAACAAACTGTGTTTTACAAACAACATGAAGGAAAAGTCTTGAGTTAACATTTCAAGTATCAATAATTGTCTTAGTTCATTTTATACTGCTATAGCAGAATACCACCGACTGAGTCATTTATGATGAACAAAAACTTATTTACCTTACAATTCTGGAGTCTGGGAAGTCCAAAAACTTGGTATCAGTATTCGATGAGGGCCTTCATGCTATATCATACCATGGCAGAAAGTGTAAGGGAAAGAGAGCAAGAGAGAGATGCAACTGAACTTGTTTTTATTACAAATCCACTCTCTTGATAACAAGCCTACTTCTGAAATAATGACATTGATCCATTAATGAGGGCAGAGCCTTTATGACCAATCATCTCTTAAAGGTTCCACCTCTCAACCCTGTTGCTTGGGGGATTAAGTTTCTAACACCTGAACTTTGGGGGACACATTCCAATGATAGCATTTGTAGAGCACCAGAATCCTATGCATAGTGTTTTGGAAAGCACACCCAGTGTCAACAATAGCCTTGCTGGCAGTACAGGCAAGTCACTATTTATAATGAAGGCGCCATTTGTTAATCATCTCTGTAATTGCCTCAGTCCTCCCAAATGTAGATTGTTAATCATTTTATGGTTGTGACGTGTCTAGAGTTACGAGTTGGTCTGAGGTCCCTCCAGACTGTTCTGGGCTGAAGATTTTTTATCCCAGAGGGCTTTGTGGGGCTGTGTCTCTGTTCACAACTCTGCAGAACAAACCTCTCGACCTTCCACAGACCCAGGAGAGCTCAGATGCTTTGATTGGGGTGGGGGAGGTGGAGTAAACTCTTAAGGACAGCAGACACCAAATCCTGTGTCTTAGCTCAGACTATGTGTACTATAACAAATTATCATAGACTTAGTGACTTAAACAATGGATACTTACTTCTGATAGTTCTGAAGCCTGGGGCCAAAGGGGAGAAGGAGTGAGGAAAGATTGCCTTTTCAGAGATGGGACAGGGCAGATAAGACAATGATATCTTTAATCCTGTATCAAGGTTGCTTGTATACTTTTTCATCTCCTCTTTCATTTATAAACTTCTTGAGGGTAAGAACAGTGTCTGACTTATCTCTCTATCCTTCCAGTCTCTGACAATAACATTTTCTTGTATACAACTGGCATTCAATAAATATTGGATGAATAAATTAATAAATTCAAATTTTAGGAAATCAAAAAAAGTTGTTCTCAATTGATTTTGACATATTATTTTTAATGCAGAAAGTTGAATTTAATAAGCGTTTTTATCCTCAAGGACTCAAATACTTGTTAAAGATGTAAGAATGTTTGGCAATAATTATTTAATATTTACTTTCTTTGCTTTTTGGAAAAAAAGCACTATTTATACAGATAACTATGTTTCTTGAAAGTTTATTTGAAACACTTTTAATACTTCATGTTGAAGGAGAGCATCTTTCAGCTTAATTTCCACTTGTAATATTTACTATACATTTTGTATATTTAATCAAACAATGTATTCTTTCTAGATATGATTCTTGATTATAGTCATTACGTACAATAATCCTTCTCTAATATTAGCTGGAGCAAACTACTTTTTATAGTACCTTGTGTCTTGTAACTCTGGTAAGTGCATTAGTTCTCCAAGCCTTTTTTATAGTTTCCTTAGTATTTTCCATATATGATCATGTCATCTGTGAATAAAGACAATTTTACTTAACTGTCTACCAGAAAAAGACATTTTTTAAAGGAATGGAACAAATCCATTAATATCCATCCAATTATAATTATTAGATATTCAAAGAAGCAGGGAGTGAGTGACCTAGAGCCAGTAGAAAAATCAGTCAATAGAAACAGACCCAGAAATAAAAGATCATTGAATAGGGAGGCAAGGACTTAAGAATAGCTATTTATATATCCTCAAAAAAAAGTTTTTTTAATTTAAAAATAATGAGGGGAAATGTAGAAGATATAAAAAAGAACAAAATAGAAAATCTAGAGATGAAAACTATGATATCTCAAATTTTAAAAAAATTAGTGGGTAGGATTAATATACCTGGTCTCTGTCCTTCTAGGAGGACCTTAGTAAGGCCACTTCCTTTCTCTTGAAGTCTCTCTGTCTTCTCTGAACCAAAACAGGCTCAGGGACGTCTCTCTCTCTCTTGGAGTTTAGGACAGGGGAAGGTTGGGCTGCCATAAATTATACTATCTGCATTGTTTGTGATCATCTCTCATTCTGAAACATTTGGGTCTACTCCCTAGTCTACAATTGGAAGGGGAAAGTAGGTTACTTAAGTGATTATTTGCATAACATGCTTTAATTTTACCCTTTTTTATTGACCCTAATTTATTTATAGCAGTTTCCAAGGTCATTAAGCTAGGACTATTTCATAGTCCTTAGTCATTTCTCCCTTAGCATATATATGGTAGATTCAAAGAGGTCCTTCAGAAGGACCTCTGATCTCTCTTGGGGAGTTGCTTAAATTTTTTTCCCCCACAATTTTTTTATTTTTTTATTTTTTTATTTTTTATTGAGTCATAGCTGTGTACAATAATTCAGTCATGGGGTACAGTGTGCTGTCTTCACATACAATTGGAGATATTTTTTATGTAAAATATCACCTTTTGACCTATGCTCCCAGAACCAGTTCACTAAATGTTTTGATTTTAGAGCAAATTGTTGAAAATGAAGACTGTCCCACTGTTATAAGCATATATAGGGAATATAAAAATTAGACCATAAAATCTATTTCCCAATTTTCAAAAAAGTTCTTCGAGCATTTCCACAAAGAGCTTGTGTGACTAATAGGCTACAAATAAATATAACTTTGATACATTATGCAGCATGTAGTCTGACTGCAACTGAGACAAATGAGGCAAATAGATGCTCTATTCAGAATCATCAGAATATTTAATAATAAAGTTCAGCTAAAGCCTATGCGATTTTTTCCAAGCCTGAATTGCACGTGAAGGAAATACTTTTAGGTGATCCTTATGTGTAGATGTTAAAGTTTCTCCATTTTTATTTCTCTCACTTGTAAAATATAATAAAAATTGCAAATTTATGGGTGGTGCCTGTTGCTCAGTGAGTAGGGCGCCGGCCCCATATACCAAGGGTGGCGGGTTCAAACCCGGCCCTGGCCGAACAGTAACAAAAAAATAGCTGGGCGTTGTGGCGGGTGCCTGTACTCCCAGTTACTTGGGAGGCTGAGGCAAGAGAACCACCTAAGCCCAGGAGCTGGAGGTTGCTGTGAGCCATGAAGCCATGGCACTCTACGAAGGGTGACAAAGTGAGACTCTGTCTCTAAAAAAAAAAAAACCCCAAAAATAAAAAATTGCAAATTTATAAAAACGCCAAATAAAATTAGCAAGGATTCCTCAAAATATATTACTGGGGGCTTCCTTGAGTTACCCAGGTTTGTCTCATTTCTGTTTTTTTTTCAATGTATTCTGAATCAATTTTATTAGGATTTCTATAGAGGAAATATGTAACAATGCAGAGCCATAGGTAAATTAATACATAGTAATTAAAAAAACTGAAGTTAGGGATAATTTCTTACTTATTACAATGATGATGGTCATGATTATTCTTTTGATCTGGAAAAAGTACAATGTATCATTAAAAATAGTATCTTTTCAATGACAAGTACTATACCTTCTATACATACTAAAAATAAAAAGATGAATGGTACAATGAAAATATTTGGATTTCACATGATTTAAATCCAAATAATACTTTCTAACATTTTTCCAAGCATAAAACTTAGGAACACATTATTTCAACTGGTATTTAATTTGGGCTGCATTTTATTTTATTTATTTATTTATTTTTAATTAAATCATGGTTGTGTACATAAATGCAATCATGGGGTACAATGTGCTGGTTTTATATACAATTTGAAATATTTTCTTTCTTTTTTTTTTTTTTTAAATACATGTATTTTATTATTCTTCATTACATTATTCCCCCCACCCCACCCATCTGTGATAAGACAGAATTGATTTACAGAACAGAATACAGAAAACACCAACGCTCCTGGTAGTGGGAGAGATTTCAAGTAGGGAGAGAGAAGCTCTCTCCGTTCCTCTCCCGGTCTTTCCCCGTCTCCTCCTCTAGGCCTCTAGCCTCAGGGTATACATAGGTGTATGGGTTCCTTGGCCAGGAAACGAATGAATTCAGTCCCTTCCGCCGGGGGGAAGGTGAATGAGTGCATCAATGAATGGACACAGTCCATCCATGGAATTCAGGCCTAGGAAATTCACAAGAAACTGACCTAGGCATAGGAAATGGGGGTCCCACATTTAGTCCCAAGTGTAA
>CAUYRH010037816.1:0-11474 GCA_963574655.1 Perodicticus potto | reverse complement strand
GAAAGAAAGAAAATCTGAAATCTGAAATGCTCCCAACATTTGAAACATTTAGAGCACCAACATGACATCTTATTTTTTTTTCCTTCTTTTTATGACATCTTTTTTTTTTTTTGAGACAGTGCCTCAAGCTGTCACCCTGGATAGAGTGCCGTGGCATCACAGCTCACAGCAACCTCCACTTCCAGGGCTCAAGCGAGTCTCTTGCCTCTGCCTCCCAAGTAGCTGGGACTACAGGCGCCCGCCACAACGCCCGGCCATGTTTTTTTTTTTTTTTTTTTTTTGGTTGCAGCCGTCGTTGTTTGGCGGGCCGGGCTGGATTCGAACCCTCCAGCTCAGTTGTACGTGGCTGGCGCCTTAGCCCGCTGAGCCACAGGCGCCGAGCCAGTTTCCACTTTTTAAAAAAAATTGGGGAACGGTGCCTGTGGCTCACCGAGTAGGGCGCCGGCCCCATATACCAAGGGTGGCAGGTTCAAACCCGCCCCCGCTGAACTGCATCAAAAAATAGCCGGCGTTGTGGCGGGTGCCTGTAGTCCCAGCTACTTGGGAGGCTGAGGCAAGAGAATCGCCTAAGCCCAAGAGCTGGAGGTTGCTGTGAGCTGTGACTCTACAGCACTCTACGGAGGGCGATAGAGTGAGACTCTGTCTCTACAAGAAAAAGAAAAAAAAATTGGGGGGGCGGTGCCTGTGGCTCAGTGAGTGGGGCGCCGGCCCCACATACTGAGGGTGGCCGGTTCCGACCTGGCCCCGGCCAAACTGCAACAAAAAATAGCCGGGCGTTGTGGCGGGCGTCTGTTGTCCCAGCTACTCGGGAACCTGAGGCAGGAGGTTGCTGCGAGCTGCGACGCCACAGCATTCAATCGAGGGGGGGACAAAGTGAGACTTTGTCTCTAAAAATAAATAAATAAATAAATAAATAAATAAATAAATAAATAAATAAATAAATAAATAAATAAATAAATTTTGGAGGGGGCAGCACCTGTGGCTCAGGGAGTAGGGCGGTGGCTCTATATACAGAGGGTGGTGGGTTCAAACGGGGCCCTGGCCAAATTGCAACAAAAAATAGCCAGGCGGGGCGGCGCCTGTGGCTCATCGAGTAGGGCGCCGGCCCCATATACCGAAGGTGGCGGGTTCGAACCCGGCCTCGGTGAACTGCAAAACAGAAAAATAGCCGGGCGTTGTGGCGGGCGTCTGTAGTCCCAGCTACTCGGGAGGCTGAGGCAGGAGAATCGCCTAAGCCCAGGAGTTGGAGGTTTCTGTGAGCTGTGTGATGCCACAACACTCTACCGAGGGCCATAAAGTAAGACTCTGTCTCTACAAAAAAAAGCCAGGTGTCATGGTGTGAGCCTGTGGTCCCAGCTGCTCAGGAGGCTGAGGCAAGAGAATCGCCTGGGCCCAGGAGCTGGAGGTTGCTATGAGCTGTGATGCTACAGCACTCTACTGAGGGCGATATAGTGAGACTCTGTCTCTAAAAAAAAATAATAATAATTTGGAGGATCGGCACCTGTAGTTCAGTAGCTAGGGCACCAGGAGCATGTACCGGAGCTGATGGGTTCAAATCCAGCCTGGGTCTGCCAGACAACAATGACAAATACAACCAAAAAATAGCTGGGCGTTGTGGTGGATGCCTGTAGTTGCAGCTACTTGGGAGGCTGAGGCAAAGAATAGCTTGGGCCTAAGAGTTGGAGGTTGCTGTGAGCTGTGACATCACTGCGCTCTACTAAGGGCGACATAGTGAGACTCAGTCTCAAAAAAATTTTTTTTTGATTGAAGATACAAATGTTTAGGTTATTTCCACTTTTTGACTGTTATGAATAACGATACTATGAATATTCTAGTACATTTTTTTGTATGAACATGTTTCCAATTTTCTTGGGTATATACCTAGGGGTAGAATTGCTGGATCATATGGTAACTCTTTTTTTTTTTGAGAGAGTCTCACTATGTCTCCCTCAGTACAGTGCTGTGGCATCATAGCTTACAACAACCTCAAACTTTTGGGCTTAAGCGATTCTCTTGCCTCAGCCTCCCAAGTAGCTGGGACTACAGGCGCCCGCCACAATGCCCGGCCATTTTTTGGTTGCAGTCGTTCATTGTTGTTTGGCGGGCCGGGCTGGATTCGAACCCGCCGCTCAGGAGTACGTGGCTGGTGCCTTAGCCTGTTGAGCCACAGGTGCCGAGCCATAGTAACTCTTATTTATTTATTTATTTTTTTGAGACAAGGTCTCACTCCATTGTCAGGCTAGAGTGCAATGACACAATCATAGCTCACTGCAACCTCATGCTGAAGTGATCCTTCTGCCTCAGCCTCCCAAATAGCTGGGACTACAGGTGTGTGCCACCATACCCAGCTAATTTTTCTATTTTTTGTAGAGCCAGGGTGTCACTCTTTTTTTTTTTTTCTTTTTCTACAGCCTTAAAATGACAGGGTGTCACTCTTGCTCAGGCTGGTTTCCACCTTCTAGCCTCAAGCAGTCCTTCCACCTCAGTCTCCCAAAGTGCTAGGATTATTGGTGTGAGCCACTGTACCCTGCCCAGTAGCTCTATTTTTAACATTACAGGGAGCTGCCAAACTGGTTTCCAAACTGCCTGCACCATTTTACATTCCTACCAGGAATATATGAGGGTTTAAGATGAAGTTTTAACAGCTTCTTCTAGCATTAATGTATGAATTCAGTAAATTAATATAATAACTATACAGTGGTTGACACAGAGGATGTGCTCAAAGAATGATTGCTGTTGTTAAATTTAAGATTTATGGTGATGCCCTTCTGATCAACTCTAAGAAGTAGATTCTGAGAGTCTCGATTAAGGAGAATGCTGACTTACATGCAGTTTGTGTGGGAGGTACATATTTCAAAACAGGCTTTGAAGTTAGCAGCACATACAAGGACATAGGAGGAAGGAGGAACTTGAGTCAGTGAAGAACACAGATTAAGAGTCTTGGCTGAGGCTCAGCGCCTGTGGCTCAAGGGGCTAAGGTGCCAGCCACGTACACCTGAGCTGGCGGGTTCGAATCCAGCCTGGGCCCGCCAAACAACGACGGCTGCAACCAAAAAAAAAAAATGGCCGGGCGTTGTGTCGGGCGCCTGTAGTCCCAGCTACTTGGGAGGCAGAGGCAAGAGACTCGCTTGAGCCCAGGAACTGGAGGTTGCTGTGAGCTACGATGCCACGGTACTCTATCCAGGGTGATAGCTTGAGGCTCTGTCTCAAAAAAAAAAAAAAAAAAAGCGTCTTGGCTGAGCATGGTGGCTCACACTTGTAGTCCCAGGACTTGGGGGTCTGAGGCAGGTGGATTGCCTGAGCTCATAGATTTGAGACCAGCCTAAGCCAGAGAAAGACCCCGTCTCTAAAAAAAAAAAATAGCTGGGCATTGTGTTGGGCACCTGTAGTCCCAGCTCCTTGGGAGGCTGAGGCAAGAGGATCACTTGAACCCAAGAGTTTGAGGTTGCTGTGAGCTAAGATGCCACAACATTCTACCAAGGGTGACCAAGTGAGACTCTGTCTCCAAAAAAAACAAAAAAGAGTCTTTCACATCAGATGGTTTGACCTCCTTCATTTACCAGCTGTATGGCCTATATGCAACCTATCTCCAAGTAGGCAAATAAGGGAAATGATAATCCCAAGCCACAGGTTCATTGTAATGGTCGAACAAGCTAATGCATGTAAAGGATGCTTAGCATAGAAATTAGTACACGGTGATCATTCAGTAAATAAAAGTGCTAGTTGTAGTTTACAGATTAGAAATAGGCTGAGTGCAGTGGCTCACACCTGTAATTATACCACTCTGGGAGGCCAAGGTGAGAAGAGAAAAAGGGACACTTAATTATTCATCTTTCAGAACAGTTTTACATTTACAGAAAAATCACAAAGATGATAGAGAGAGTCCCCATATACCCTGCACCCAGTTTCCTGTATTATTAACACCTCACATTAGTATAGTACCTTTGTTATAAGTAATAGGTACAATAGGGCCCAGTGGCTAATACCTCCCTTTGGAATGCTGAGGCAGAAAGATTACTTGACGCCAGGAGTTAGAGACCAGACTGGATAACATAGCAGATCTCATGTTTACAAAAACTTAAAACTTAGCAGGCTGTGTAGCCCGGCTTTGCAGGGGGCACCTGTAATCCCAGCTACTTGGGAGGGTGAGGCAAGAGAATCACTTAAGCCTAAGAATTTGAGGCTGCTGTGAGCTGTGACACCACTCTACCCAGGGCGACAGCTTGAGATTCTGTCTCAAAAAAAAAACAAATTAGCAGGGCATGGTGGCACCTGTAGTCCTAGCTACTCAGGAGGCTGAGGCAGGGGGATCACTTGAGCCCAAAGTTCAAGGTAACAGTGAACTGTGATCAGGCCACTGCATTCTTGCCTGGACAACAGAACAAGACTCTGTCTCTAAGAAAACCAAAAATGATAATGTTAACTATAGTCCATATTTTATTCCAATTTCTTTAGTTTTTACCTTATGTCCGTTGTCTGTTCCAGGATCCCACAAGGATAACACATTATATATATATATATATTTTTTATTTTGTTTATTTTTTTTTAGAGACAGAGTTTTGCTTTATCACCCTCGGTAGAGTTTTGTGCCATCACAGCTCACAGCAACCTCCAGCTCTTGGGCTTAGGCGATTCTCTTGCCTCAGCCTCCTGAGTAGCTGGGACTACAGGCGCCTGCCACAACACCTGGGTATTTTTGTTGTTGTTGTTGCAGTTTGCAGGGCCGGGTTCAAACCCACCACCCTCCATATATGGAGCCGGTGCCCTACTCCCTGAGCCACAGACGCCGTCCGACCGATTATCTTTAAACATTGTGTCTTGGATGTGATAGTTTTCTAGACTTTGCTTGGTTTTGATTTTTTTTTGGAGAAAGAGTCTCACTTTGTCACCCCCAGTAGAGTGCCCTGGTGTCATAGATCACAGCAACCTCAAACTTTTGGACTCAAACAATCCTCTTGCCTTAGCCTCCCGAGTAGCTGGGACTACAGGCACCTGCCACAACTCCTGGCTATTTTTAGAGACGAGGTCTGGCTCTGGCTCAGGCTGTTCTGGAACCTATGAGCTCAGGCAATCCACCTGCCTTGGACTCCCAGAGTGCTAAGATAAATATCCATGAGCCACTGCGCCTGGCCTGTTTTTGACGATATTGGCAGTTTTGAGGGGTACCATTTAGGTATCTGTAGACTATGTCTTAAATGGGATGTTTATGTTGTTTTTCTCAAAGTTTGGACTAGAATCTTGGGTTTGAGAGGGAAGCAAAGATGAAGGGCCATTTTTATCACTTCATGACACATGGCTGAGGTAGTACTTTTCAGAGTCCACTGCAAAGTTACTCTTTTGGGCCTCCTCTTTCCATACTATTTCCTGTGTATGTCACTATACACAGCCCAAAGTGAAAAATTATGTCCCACTTTGAAGGTAGAGTTTCTACATAGATTATCTAGAATTCTTCCACATAGCAGATTTGTCTCTTCTCCCCCATTTATTTATTTATTCAATCATGTACTATGTATTTATATTAGTATGGACTCATGGATATTTATCTTTTTTTTTTTTTTTTGAGATGGAGCCTCAAGCCGTCACCCTGGATAGAGTGCTGTGGCATCACAGCTCACAGCAACCTCCAATTCCTGGGCTCAAGTGAGTCTCCTGCCTCCGCCTCCCAAGTAGCTGGGACTACAGGTGCCCGCCATAACGCCCGGCCATTTTTTGGTTGCAGCCGTCATTGTTGTTTGGCGGGTCCGGGCTGGATTCAAACTCACCAGCTCAGGTGTATGTGGCTGGCGCCTTAGCCCCTTGAGCCACAGGCGCCGAGCCTCATGGATATTTATCTTATACATTAGGTTATTTGGTATGTTCAAATTGTTCCAATTTTCAGTAGGCTCCTGTACCTCATTGACAGACCTTTATCATTGGTGCTTTTGGGGGGATTTTTCATGGGCTTTTTTTTAAGCTCTGAGACTTTTTTTTTTTAAAGTTAAGAGACAGAGTCTTGCTCTGTCAACCAGGGGTTTAGTGGTGCAATCATAACTCATTACAGCCTTGAACTCCTGGGCTCAAGCAATCCTTTCACTTCAGCTTTTTGAGTCACTGGGATTACAGATGCAAGTCATGACATCTTGCCCTTTTTTCTTCTTTTAAACAAATGTTAGCATATAATACACACTGTTCTGTGTAGTAGTTTTTTTCAAGAAACTATCTCTTAGGGTCTGTTGCTTTTTAACACATAAAGATCTACCTTCTTTTTAACCTCTGCATAGTATTCCTTTGTAATACTACACAGTAATAACCAACCTCCATCAGTAGACATTTACATTCTCTCCAGTCTTTTACTAGAACAAGGAGTACTACAGTGAGTAAGCACATCTTTGTACACTTGAGCAAAAAAGTTTACAGTATAAATTTCTAGACATGGAATTGCAAGGGCCAAAGAATATGAAGTAGATGCTGTCAAACTGTCCTCCATAAACCTTTCACTGATTTTTACTCTTATGAACAATGTGTGAGAGGACCTATTTCCCACACCCTTGCTAACACTGAGAAGTAACAAGTTTTTTGATCTTTAGCAATCTGATAGGTGAAAAATGGTGACTCATAGAAGTTTTAATTTGCATTTTTATTATGAGGGAAGTTGAACATCTTGACATACATTTGGAACTCATTTGTGTTTTCTTTCTTTCTTTTTTTTTTTTAGACAGAGTCTCACTTTGTCACCCTCGGTAGAGTGCCTTGGTGTCATAGCTCACAGCAACTTCAAACTCTTAGACTCAAGTGAATCTCTTGCTTCAGCCTTCCAAGTAGCTGGAACTACAGGTGCCTGCCACAATGCCCAGCTATTTTTAGAGACAGGGTCTCGCTCTGGTTCAGGCTGGTCTTGAACCTGTGAGCTCAGGAAATCTACCCACCTTGGTCTCTCAGAGTATTAGGATTACAGGCATGAGCTCATTTGTGTTTTCTACTAGGCCCAGTGGCTAGCACCTGTATTCCTAGCACTCTAGGAGGCCTAGGCAGGTGGAATGCCTGAGCTCAGGAGTTCAAGACCAACCTGAGCAAGAGTGAGACCCTGTCTCTACTAAAAATAGAAAACTAGCTGGGTGTGGTGGCACATGCCTATATTCCCAGGTACTCTGGAGGCTGAGGGAAGAGGATCACTTAAGTCCAAAAAGTTTGAGGTTGCTCTGAGCTGTAGCACTCTATCTAGAGTGACAGAGAGAGACTCTGTCTCAAAAAAGAAGAAGGAGAGAGAGAGAGAGACAGGGAGGGAGGGAGAAAGAGAGAAAGAAATCATTTGTGTTTTCCTTTACTTGAACTGTCTCTTCAGGTCCTCTGCCTGTTTGGCTCCACCCCACCCTTCCCCATGCCCCGATTTTGGATTTATTTACAGCCTGTTAAGTGTGTCAGTGAAAGCTACTCATTCATTTATTTATCCATGAATAACAAATACAGCAGAATCTCCATAGTTGACCACCACCCTACATTGACCACCTCCAATTGCCTAATTTTCATGGACTACACATGCACCACATGTATGTACCAGTAGAGTAGGCCTAGTTCCTTATGTTGACCAGTTTGTTACAATCCACTGGGTGGTCAACTTATAGAAGTTCTACTGTATATGTTGATCACCTACTATATATCAGAGTCTGTTTTAGCAATGTGAAAGTGAACAAAAAGGAGAAAGGTATTTTTCTCCGAAAGATTAAAATTTAGAGAAGAAGACAGAAAATAAAGAAGAGAAACATATGTTAGTTGTTGGTAACTGTGATGGGGACAAAATAGGGTATGGTCTGGGTGCACAGTGGTTCATGCCTGTAACCTAGCACTTTCAGAGGCTGAGACAGGAGGATTGCTTGAGGCCAGGAGTTCCAGATCAGCCTGAGCAATAGAGTGAGACCCTGTGTCTACAAAACTAAAAATTTGAGACAAAGTCTTAGTCTGTCATCCAGGCTAGCATGCAGTGGTGGTGGCATCATAGCTCACAGCAAACTCAAAGTTCCGGGCTCAAGTGATCCTCCTGCCTCACCCTCCCAAGTAGCTGGGACTATAGGTGCCCACCAAAATGCCTGGCTAATTTTCTATTTTTAGTAGAGATGGGGTCTCACGCTTGCTCAGGCTGGTCTCAAACTCCTGAACTCAACTGATCCTTCTGCTCTGACCTCCCAGAGCCCTAGGATTACAGCTGTGAGCCACTACATCCAGCCCCCAAAAGTTTTTCAAATCTTAGCTGGGCATGGTGGTACATCCCTGTAGTCCCAGCCTCTTGGGAGGCTGAGCCAGGAGTACTGCTGGAGCTCAGAAATTCTAGGCTGCAGTGAGCTATGATCATACCACGGTCCTCCAGCCTGGGCAACAGCGAGACCTTGTTTCAAAAAAATTAAAAAAAATAACATATGTGGCATAGATGCGGAGAGAAGGGAACACTTCTACACTGCTGGTGGGAATGCAAGTTAATACGACCTTTTTGGAAAGAAGTTTGGAGAATTCTAATATTTAGAATACTAATACTAAATGTAAACCTACCGTTTGATCCTACAATTCCTCTACTAGGTATATACCCAGATGATGAAAACTCATTTTACACCAAAGACATTTGCACCAGAATGTTTATTGCAGCCCAATTCATAATTGCCAAGACATGGAAACAGCCCAAGTGCCCATCGCCCCTGAGTGGACTAACAAATTGTAGTATACGTATACCATTAAATACTCTGCAGCCATAAAAAGATGGAGATTTCACATCTTTTATGCTTACCTAGATGGAGCTGGAACATATTCTTCGTATTAAAGTACCTCAAGAATGGGAGTGGGGCGGGGAAAGAATGGGGAAGGGCTGCGCCTGTGGCTCTAGGGCGGCGCCTGTGGCTCAGCGAGTAGGGAGCCGGCCCCATATACCGAAGGTAGTGGGTTCAAACCCGGCCTCAGCTAAACTGCAAAACAGAAAAATAGCCGGGCGTTGTGGCAGGCGCCTGTAGTCACAGCTACTTGGGAGGCTGAGGCAAGAGAATCGCCTAAGCCCAGGAGTTGGAGCTTGCTGTGAGCTGTGTGACTCCACGGCACTCTACTGAGGGCAATAAAGTGAGACTCTGTCTCTACAAAAAAAAAAAAAAAAAGAAAGAAAGAAAGAATGGGGAAAAATGGGTGGTGCCTCTTGCTCAGTGGGTAGGGTGCCAGCCCCATATACCAAGGGTGGCAGGTTCAAACCCGGCCCCAGCCAAACTGCAACAAAGCAAATAGCTGCATTGTGACGGGAGCCTATAGTTCCAGCTACTCAGGAGGCTGAGGTGACAGGTTCGCCTAAGCCTAGGAGTTGGAGGTTGCTGTGAGCTGTGACACGACTGCACTCTACCGAGGATAATAAAGTGAGACTCTGTCTCTACAAAAAAAAAAAAAGAAAGAAAGAATGGGGAAAAAAGGTTCTGCGCTTGTAGCTCAGCAACTAGGGCACCAGCCACATACACCAGCCTGCTGAACAACAACAACTAAAACCAAAAAAAAGCTGGGTGTTGTGGAGGACGCCTGTAGTCCTAGCTACTTGGGAGGCCGAGGCAGGGGAATCGCCTAAGCCCAAGAGTTCGAGGTTGCTGTGAGCTGTGATGCCAAGGCACTCTACTGAGGGTGACATAATGAGACTCTGTGTCAAAAAAAAAAAAAAAGAATGGGGAAAAAAGTATCCAATGTACTTAATACTACTATGAAATCAATATCTAATCACCTACACATTTGTAAGAATGGTAAAACAAGCCGGGCATTGTGGTGGGCGCCTGTAGTCCCAGCTACTAGGAAGGGGCTGAGGCGAGAGAATCACCTAAGCCCAGGAATTGGAGGTTGCTGTGAGCTGTGTGACGCCACGGCACTCTACCGAGGGCGATAGAATGAGACTCTGTCTCTACAAAAAAAAAAAAAAGAATGGTAAAATATAAACTTTAGACCAGAAAGTAGAAGGGAAGAGAAGAGAGAGGGGAGGGGTGGAGAAGGGGGGGGGTGGGGGGTATTTTGGGGGACCTCACCTAATGTGCATGATGCAATGGTACATTTCAAAACTATTAAGAAAAGAGTATGGGCGGCACCTGTGGCTCAGAGAGCAGGGCGCTGGCCGCATACACTGAGGGTGGCGGGTTCAAACCTGGCTTCGGCCGAACCGCAACAAAAAAATAGCTGGGCATTGTGGCGAGTGCCTGTAGTCCCAGCTACTTGGGAGGCTGAGGCAAGAAAATCGCCTAAGTCCAGGAATTGGAGGTTGCTGTGAGTTGTGTGACGCCATGGCACTCTACTGAGGGCGATAAATTGAGACTCTGTCTCTACAAAAAAAGAAAAGAAAAGAGTATAGGGGTGGCGCCTGTGGCTCAAAGGAGTAGGGCACTGGCCCCATATGCTGGAGGTGGTGGGTTCCAACCCAGCCCTGGCCAAAAACTGCAAAAAAAAAAAAAAAAAAAGTATAATTGTGATGGATGTGTTAATCAGTTCAATGTAAGCATTTCACATTGTATATCAAATCAGTACACTGAACCCAATAAATGTGTCAATGTACACAGTTATGATTTAATAAAAACCAAAAAAATAGCATATGGCTAGAAAGTCATGGAATGCTAGTTTATATAGGTGTTTAGAGAAGTTTTCTCTGAGGGATGCCAGTGGAGCAGAGACGAGACTGAGTGAGGATGGAATAGCACAGTTCTCTGGGAGCAGCAATGTGAAGTTTCAAGGTGGGTAAGATTGGGTGAGCTGGAAGTTCTACGAGGAGGCCAGAGTGGCTGGAGCAGAGTCACTGAGGCACAGAAAGTGGGCGAGGGGACACAAAAGATAGGCAGGGACCAGATCATGAGGGATTTTGCAGGCCTTTGTAAGGACTTTGGCTTCTACTGTGAGTCAGAAGCTAGCCATTGCAGAATTTGTTTATTTTGGCTGCACTTCTCCCTTTTATTGATAGTTTTGGAGCAAAAGAATGACATAACCCAATTTCGGTTTTTTGTTTGTTTGTTTGTTTTTTTGTAGTTTTTGGCCAGGGCTGGGTTTGAACCTGCCACCTCTGGTATATGGGGCTGGCGCCCTACTCCTTTGAGCCACAGGCACCGCCCCCCAATTTAGGTTTTTTTTTTTTTTTTTTTTTTTGGTAGAGACAGAGTCTCACTTTATCGCCCTCCGTAAAGTGCTGTGGCATAACACAGCTCACAGCAACCTCCAACTCTTGGGCTTAGGCGATTCTCTTGCCTCAGCCTCTCAAGTAGCTGGGACTACAGGCACCTGCCACAATGCCCGGCTATTTTTTTGTTTTGCAGTTTGGCCGAGGCCGGGTTTGAACCCGCCACCTTCAGTACATGGGGCCGGCACCCTACTGGATAAGCCACAGGCGCTGCCCCCAATTTAGGTTTTATTTATTTATTTATTTATTTATTTAGACAGAGCCTCAAGCTGTCATCCTGCATAGAATGCCATGACATCACAGCTCACAGTAACCTCCAATTCCTGGGCTCAAG
>CAUYRH010037813.1:0-35034 GCA_963574655.1 Perodicticus potto | reverse complement strand
GATGAACCTGTCCAAAGTCAAGGCAAAAGAAAAGATTCTGTAAGCTGCCAGGAGTAAGCACCAGTTGACCTACAGGGGCAAATCCATCAGGGTGACTGCAGACTTCTCTAATGAAACTTTTCAAGCAAGAAGACAATGGTCATCTACCTTTAATCTACTTAAACAGAACAATTGCCCAGAATTCTATATCCTGCAATGCTAAGCTTTAAAATTGACAGAGAAATCAAATCATTTATTGATATACAAACATTGAGGAAATTCGCCACAACAAGACCAGCTCTATAGGAAATACTTCAACCTCTTCTACACACTGCCCATCACAATGGATCAACAGCAAAGTGAGAACTCAGAAATTAAAGGACAGAACCTAACTTCCACACACATGAAAAGATAAAACTAAGCAATGGACTCTCTCAAAATAAGATGACTAGAACACTACCACACTGATCAATTATCTCAACAAATGTTAATGGCTTGAATTCCCCACTGAAGAGGCATAGACTGGCTGACTGGATTAAAAAACACAAGCCCTTCATTTGCTGTCTGCAGGAAACACATCTAGCTTCAAAAGACAAATTAAAACTACAAGTTGAGGATTGGAAGACAATTTTTCAAGCAAATGGAATTCAGAAGAAAAGAGGGGTTACAATCTTATTTTCAGATACATGTGGATTTAAAGCAACTAAAGTCAAAAAAGACAAAGATGTTCACTTTATATTGGTCAAGGGAAAAATACAAGAAGACATTTCAATTCTAAATATTTATGCCCCCAACTTAAATGCTCCCAGATTCTTAAAACAGACCTTACTCAGTCTGAGCAATATGATATCCTATAACACCATAATACAGGGGACTTTAACACTCCTCTTACAGAGCTGGACAGATCCTCTAAACAGACCTTAAACAGATATAAGGGGCTTAAATGAGACCCTAGAACAACTGTGCTTGATAAACACATATAGAATACTCCATCCAAAAGATAAAGAATATATATTCTTCTTATTGCCCCGTGGAACATTCTCCAAAATTGATCATATCCTAGGACACAAAACAAATCTGCATAGAATCAAAAGAATTGAAATTTTACCTTGTATCTTCTCAGACCACAAGGCAGTAAAAGTGAACTCAACTCCAAGAAAAACATTCAACCCCACACAAAGGCATAGAAATTAAACAACCTTCTGTTGAATGACAGTTGGGTACAGGAAGAAATGAAAGAGGAAATCACGGCTCAGTACCTGTGGCTCAACAGGCTAGGGTGCCAGCCATGTACACCTGAGCTGGTGGGTTCGAATCCAGCCTGGGCCCACCAAACAACAATGACAGCTGCAACCAAAAAATGGCCGGACATTGTGGCAGGCACCTGTAGTTCCAGCTACTTGGGAGGTGGAGGCAGGAGACTCGCTTGAGCCCAGGAATTGGAGGTTGCTGTGAGCTGTGATGCCACAGCACTCTATCCAGGGTGACAGCTTGAGGCTCTGTCTCAAAAAAAAAAAAAGAGGAAATCACTAACTTCTTTGAGCATAACAACAATGAAAACACAAGCTACCAAAACCTGTGGGATACTGCAAAAGCAGTTCTGAGATGAAAATTTATCACTTTAGATGCTTACATTTGAAAAACAGAAAGAGAGTGCATCAACAAACTCATAAGCCATCTTATGGAATTAGAAAAAGAAGAACAATCTAAGCCTAAACCCGGCAGAAGGAAAGAAATATCCAAAATTAAATCAGAGATCAATGAAATTGAAAACAAAGAATCATTCAGAAAATTAATGAAACGAGGAGTTGGTTTTTTTAAAAAATAAATAAAATAGATAAACCTTTGGCCAGATTAACTCGAAATAGAAAAGTAAAATCTCTAGCAACCTCGATCAGAAATGATAAAGGGGAAATAACAACGGATGCCACAGAGATACAAGAGATCATCTCTGAATACTACCAGAAACTCTATGCCCAGAAATTTAGTAATGTGAAGGAAATGGATCAATATTTGGAATCACACTCTCTCCCTAGACTTAGCCAGGAAGAAATAGAGCTCCTGAACAGACCAATTTCAAGCACTGAGATTAAAGAAACAATAAAAAATGTCCTGGTCCAGATGGCTTCACACCAGAATTCCATCAAACCTTCAAGGAAGAGCTTATCTCCGTACTGCAGAAATTATTCCAAAAAATTGAGGAGGAAGAAATTTTCCCCAACACGTTCTATGAAGCAAACATCACCTTGATACCAAAACCAGGAAAAGACCCACTAAAAAGAAGAACTTCAGATCAATTTCACTAATGAATATAGATGCAAAAATTCTCAACAAAATCCTAGCCAATAGATTACAGCTTATCATCAAAAAGTCATACATCATGATCAAGTAGGGTTCCTCCCAGGGATGCAAGGCTGGTTTAACATATGCAAGTCCATAAACGTTATCCACTGTATTAACAGAAGCAAAAACAAAGACCATATCATCCTCTCAATAGATGCAGAAAAATCACTGGATAAGATCCAGCTTATCCTTTTCTAATTAGAACACTGAAGAGTATAGGTGTATGTGGCACGTTTCTTAAACTGATCAAAGCTGTCTATGACAAACCCACAGCTAATATTTTACTGAATGGAGTAAAACTGAAAGCTTTTCCTCTTAGAACTGGAACCAGACAAGGTTGTCCTCTGTCACCATTACTATTCAACATAGTGCTAGAAGTTCTAGCCAATACAATTAGGCAAGACAAGAAAATAAAAGGCATTCAAATGGGAAAAGAGGAGGTCAAACTCTCCCTCTTTGCTGATGATATGATCTTGTACTTAGCGAATCCCAAAGACTCAACCACGAGACTCCTGGAAGTCATCAGAAAATACAGTAATGTCTCAGGATATAAAATCAATGTCCACAAGTCAGTAGCCTTTGTATACACCAATAACAGCTGAGATGAGAGGCTAATTAAGGACACAATTCCCTTCACCATAGCTTCAAAGAAAATAAAATACCTAGGAATATACCTAACAAAAGAGGTGAAGGACCTCTATAGAGAAAATTATGAAACCCTAAGAAAGGATAGCAGAGGATATTAACAAATGGAAGAACATACCATGCTCATGGCTGGGAAGAATCAACATTGTTAAAATGTCTATACTTCCCAAAGCAATCTACCAATTTAATGCCATCCCTATTAAAATACCAACATCGTACTTTCAAGACTTGGAAAAAATGATTCTGCGTTTTGTATGGAAGCAGAAAAATCCCATACAGCTAAGGCAGTTCTTAGTAATAAAAACAAAGCTGGGGGCATCAGCTTACCAGATTTTAGGCTGTACTACAAAGCCATAGTGGTCAAGACAGCATGGTACTGGCACAAAAACAGAGAGATAGACATTTGGAATCAAATAGAAAACCAGGAAATGAAACTAACATCTTACAACCACCTAATCTTCAATAAACCAAACAACAGCATACCTTGAGGGAAATACTCCCTATCCAATAAATGGTGCTGGGAAAACTGGTTATCCACATGTACAAGACTGAAACTGGACCCACACCTTTGTCCACACACAAAAATTGATTCAACATGGATAAAGGACTTAAAATTAAGGCATGAAACAATAAAAATCCTCAAAGATAGCATAGGAAAAACACTGGAAGATATTGGCCTGAGGAAAGACTTCATGAAGAAGACTGCTGTGGCAATTGCAACAACAACAAAAATAAACAAATGGTACTTAATTAAACTGAAAAGCTTCTGTACAGCTAAGGAGACAAACCAAACCAAAGCAAATAGACAACCTACACAATGGGAAAGGATATTTGCATATTTTGAATGTGACAAAAGCTTGATACCTAGATCTATAGAGAACTCAAATTAATCCACATGAAAATAGACAACAATCCCATATATTGATGGGCAAGAGACATGAATAGAACCTTCTCTAAAGAAAAAGGATGAATGGTTAACAAACATATGAAAAAATGCTCATCATCCCTAGTTATTAGAGAAATGCAAATCAAAACCACCCTGAGATACCACCTAATCCCAGCAAGAATGGTCCACATCACAAAATTTCAAAACTGCAGATGCTGGCGTGGAAGTGGAGAGAAGGGAACACTTTTATACTGCTGGTGGGTCTGCAAACTAATACAACTTTTTGGAAGGAAGTATGGAGAAGTCTCATAGAACTCAAGCTAGACCTCCCATTTGATCCTACAATCCCATTACTGGGCGTCTACCCAGAAGGAAAAAATTCATTTTCTCATAAGGACACTTGCACTAGACTATTCATTGCAGCTCAATATACAATTGCCAAAACGTGGAAACAGCCTAAATGCCCACCAACCTAGGAATGGATTAACAAGCTGTGGTATATGTACACTATGGAATACTATTCAGCCATTAAAAAAATGGAGACTTTGGCTCGGTGCCTGTGGCTCAACGGTCTAAGGAGTCAGCCACGTACACCTGAGCTGGCGGGTTCGAATCCAGCCCGGGCCCGCCAAACAGCAATGCCAGCTGCAACCAAAAAAAAAAAATGGCCGGGCGTTGTGGTGGGTGCCCGTGGTCCCAGCTACTTGGGAGGCGGAGGCAAGAGACTCGCTTGAGCCCAGGAATTGGAGGTTGCTGTGAGCTGTGATGCCATAGGACTCTATCCCGGGTGACAGCTTGAGGCTCTGTCTCAAAAAAAAAAAAAAAAAATGGAGACTTTACAGCCTTTGTATTAACCTGGATGGAAGTGGAACACATTATTCTTAGCAAAGCATCACAAGAATGGAGAAGCATGAATCCTATGTACTCAATTTTGTTTTTGTTTTTTTGTTTTTTGTTTTTTGTTTTTTTTGCTGTTTTTGGCCGGGGCTGGGTTTGAACCCACCACCTCTGACATATGGGACCAGCGTCCTACTCCTTTGAGCCACAGGCACCACCCTATGTACTCAATTTTGATATGGGGACAATTAATGACACGGTGGGGGTGGGGGAAGGGGAGAGCAGAGAGAAAAAGGAGGGAAAGGTAGGGAAAGGAAGAGCAGAGAGAGGGAAGGAGGGAGCAGGGTGGGGTCTTGGTGTGTGCCACACCTTTTGGGGGCAAGACACAATTATAAGAGGGACTTAACCTAACAAATGCAATCAGTGTAACCTGGTTTCTTGTACCCTTAATGAATCCCCAACAATAAAAAAAAAAGAAAGTAAATAAGTGTGATGGTATAGAAGTGTATTTAAACACTCAAATTAAAAGAATAGTGTCCTAGTCTTTCTAAGAATTTTTTGAAATATGAAAAATTATACTTTTTTGTTCTAATGATGGAAATAAAAATATTCTTATTCAATCAAAAAAAAAGAAAGAAAGAAAGAAAGAGAGAAAGTCACCTTGACTTAGAGAATTCCAGTGGAGGTCTGGGAGAACAAAAGGCTGCACCTCTTTAGCTTCTGGCCTGGTTGCCTCTGTTTTGTGTATCTTGTTTAAGAAATCTTTACTTACTGGTAGCTTAGGCAGACATTCTCCTGTTGTTTTTTGTTTGTTTGTTTGTTTATTTTGTCATTCACATTTAGATCTACTATCTTTGTGGCATTGATCTCTGTGCACAGTGTAAGGTGACTGACTAGAGAAATGTATTTTCTTAGGGAGAAACAACTGACTCACAACTATGTATCGAAAAGCCGAATTTCTCCTTTGTTCTGCAGTGTGATGCTTTTGTTGTAAAACAAAACCAAGTGTTCACATATATTGTGATTCTGTTCCTGGATGCTCTGTTCCGTTTCACTGGTCTATTTGTCTCTGTGCCAATAACATACAACCTTAATTACTGCAGCTTTATAAGTCTTTTTCTTTCTTTCTTTTTTTTTTTTTTTTTTTTTGCAGTTTTTGCCAAGGCGGGGCTTGAACCCACCACCCCAGTATATGGGGCCGGCACCCTACTCCTTGAGCCACAGGTTCCACCCCAGCTTTATAAGTCTTGATAAGCCTCTTTGCCTACTTGCCCTGGCAATGGAGGCCGGTTTGCTGTCTGTGGCAAACGTATCCTGCCGTCTAAATTTTCTTACTCTGCGAGCCATTTTTCTCTTCCTCAATAAACTTTATTTCAAGATTGAAAAAAAAAAAAAGAAGAAGAACAGGAATTTTTGTCTGCTTTGGTCAGTGCTGTGTCCCTAGCACCCAGAACTTATGATAAAAGTTGTGTTGTGAGCAACTATTTAATTAGAGACAACGTATATACATTTAGGTGCTGACTCCTCAGGCTGTGGCAGAGAACTCTGGGCCTCAGGAAAAACGAATGTTGGCTGTGACTGGTTTGGAGATGGTGGTCAGGACTGAGGAGTTTTAGAACTCCAGAGACTGATGAATGAGGCTGGCTTGGGCTGGGGGCAGGACTGGGCCACAGTTCAGGGTCTGGTAGAACCACAGCCTCTCCTGGGAGAGGTGTTTTGTTTCAGTCACAGCCTTTATGCTTAGAGGTGTTTTGTTTCAGTCACAGCCTTTATGCTTACAACTGCCCCCCCATTGCTCGGCCCTATTCCCCAAAAGGCTGACTTGCCTGTGGTTAAGAGCCCAGGGTCTTAGGTTCAGAGACTAGCCCTACTACTACTTAGCTATAGTGTCTTGAGCAAACTACATCTGCAAGGATGTGCTAAGGACGAAACCTACTTGATTGTGTTGTTGTGAGAATTAAGGTAAAAATTCCATGTGAAGCGTTTGGCACAATAGGAAGTGCCCAGTAAGTACCAGTCAGCCTTAACCTGCCCCCTGTGCCACACGGCGGGACTGGGTGGCATGCAGGTCTGGGTCTTCCTCCCTTCCCCTGGCCTGAGAGGCAGGCTTCCCTCAATCATGTTGCTAATTCCACTTTGCAAGGCCCAGGTCAAGACAGCTGGGATGAAAAATGCTTGGGTTCTCCACAGGATACAGAGCCACTAAGTGTCCCTTGCAAATTGAGTTCAAAAGGTCCTGCCTATAAGAGTTATAAATAAAAATGAGCTCATTGATTTGGGCACACCACTGGGTATCTCTCTCAGCTTCCCCTTCAAAGCTGCATGTCCATGAAACATGGGAAGCTTGGGATGAATTTAGGTTATAACCAGTCAGGCTATACTGTGCTGGCTCTCGCTACCCTGTGCCTCCTGCCAGAAGCACCCTTCCCACTACCCAACACCTAATCTACCTGCTGAAATCTACCCATCCTTCTGTTGGTCCTGTTCTTCCTATTTCCTCCCTTCGTTTTCCTTTCCTGCCTACTTTTGACTTTGCAAAGGGGAACCTCCCAACCTGTTCCATTGTATTGCTCTACTGGTTTAGCACACACATTTAATTTAACAAGGTCAAATGCTAGTCAGTATTCTGCCCTCCCATCAAATAGTAGGCCTTTCTCACTCTGATTGCTCCTTACCAATTCATTTGTTACCATTTTCTGGTTCTTTAGTTTTATCTCATTTATTGTATTTCATTTCATTTTATTTCATTTATTTATTTTGAGACAGAGTCTCACTCTGTTGCCCTCAGTGCCATGGTGTCATAGCTCACAGCAACCTCAAACTCTTGGCTCAAGTGATCCTCCTGCCTCAGCCACCTGAGTAGCAGGGACTACAGGTGCCCATCACAACACCTGGCTATTTTTTAGAGACGGGGGTCTCACTCTTTCTCAAGCTGGTCTTGAACTCCTGAGCTCAGGCAATCCACCCTTTGTGGCCTTCCAGGGTGCTGGGATTACAGGCACCTGTCTCATTTACTTTCTAACCCCATGAATTAAACATGCTTGTAATTGTTTCATACAATCAATGCTTACTTAGCCAGGTGAGGTGGCTCCCTTGTAATATCAACTAAGCAAGAGGCTATGGCAGCAGGATTGCTTGTGGACAAGAGTTTGAAACCAGCCTGGCCAATATATTGAAACCCCATCTATAAAAATTAAATGGAACAAAAAGGCAACTCGGTGTAGTGGCAGATGCCTGTAGTCTCCCCTGTGCAGGAGGCTGAGGAAAGAGGGTGGCTTGAGCCCAAGAGTTTGAGGCTGCAGTGAACTATGTGCCATTGCACTCTAGCCTGGGTGACACCACAAGATCTCTTTTCTAAAATACAATTTTTTAAAAACTTTCACATATATTTTGCTCATCATTCCTACTTGAATCTTAGGCTTTCTAGGATTATTTTTCTTGTTTTTAAAGGACATCCTCTAGAATTCCTTAGGTAAGGGTCTGTTAGTTGTAAATGTTGTCAGTTTTCATCTGGAAATGTATCTTTTCAACCTCATTCTTGAAAACTACTCAAGGCTGATGGTTACTTTCTCTTAGCACTTTGAGATATTATTCCATTGTCTTCCAGCTTCAATTGTTGGAATTGAGCATCCGCTTGTCCACTCTGTACTTAGTTCATCCATCTTCTCTCTGGAATGGATGGTCAACCATTCTAATGGTTTTGGTCAACCATTTTGCTACTATAAATGCTTGCTTTCCAGTTTTCATATTTTTTTTATTAATTATGTTTGGGTTGTGAGAGCTTCTAGGATCTGGGGTTCGTATCTTTCATCAATCTGGAAATTGTCCATTTTCTTCTAGAACTCTAATTGGACAAAAATAAGAACTTGCTCATCCTCGACATCTCTTAACCTCTTTCACAGTTTCCATCTTTTCGTCTCTCTGTGCTCTATTCTGGGTAAGCGCTTCCCATCCATTTTGTCAGCTCATGAATTCTCTCCTCAGCCATGTTAATCTGCTGTTTAATCTGTCCTTTGGATTTCTAGTTTTGAAGATTATGTTTTTACATAATTTATATAAGTACTACATGCTTTTTAAAATTTCAGATCTTCCCGGTCATTTTTAAAGGTCTCTTGCTCCTTATCTATACCCTCAATTACCAACTTCTACTTCTTTAAGCATATAAATCATCCTTATACTATATATACCACAATTCCAATATTTAAAATTTTTGAAGGTATGAGTCTTTTGTTTCCTGCTTTGTGCCAGTTTCACTGAAAATCCTAATAGCCTGTGTCTTACAATTTTGTTTCTGTGTGCTTTTTTTTTTTTCCGCCTGTGAGCTCATATTCTTTGGACCTTTTTCTGTGGAAATCCTTTGGGGCCTAAGAGTCTTACTGTCATTTATTTCTTCCAAGTGCTGGAGGAACTATAGTCTACTTTATTTATTTATTTATTTAAAACAGAGCCTCAAGCTGTCACCCTGGATAGAGTGCCGTGGCATCACAGCTCACAGCAACCTCCAATTCCTAGGCTCAAGTGAGTCTCCTGCCTCTGCCTCCCAAGTAGCTGGGACTACAGGCGCCCGCCACAATGCCCGGCCATTTTTTGGTTGCAGCTGTCATTGTTGTTTGGTGGGCCCAGGCTGGATTCGAACCTGCCAGCTCAGGTGTACGTGGCTGGCACCTTAGCCCATTGAGCCACAGGTGCCGAGCATAGTCTACTTTACTTTAAAGTAGACTTGTTGGTTATGTTGTGCTGTGTTGTTGTTTTTTGCCACGAAAGTACCACAAACTCCACCTCCAGACCCATTTGTGGCCGACTTGTGGTAAGGGGCATCCAGGCTTCATTCTCCTTTTGCTTCCATTCAGAGTCACAGCTGAGCAGGCAGAGTCTGGGTCGGCTCCCTTGAGGAGTTTTTCTCTCCAAGTTCACACCGCATTTTAGTGCCCTTTGTTTCAGGTGGGGGTTCTGGTTTTGTTTTCCACTTTGCTCAGCTCTAGGTTTTGTCCAGGCTCATTAAACTCACGTTCCGGCCACCTGGACCCATGGGTGCTTTGGGGCAACTGCCACTTCTGCTCCTAATGACCTCTTTGGATTTGTGCATCATGGTCATTTTTGACCTCTGATTATTTTCCTTCATCTCCTGCCATCTCAGCTATATGTTTTTAAAGATGACTTAAATTTTTTTGTGTGTGTGTTTTGTATTAGGAGAGTTTTTCAGCATAGGCCACCTACTGCATTGTCAGGAAGGGAAGACTGGCCATCCTTCTCAGCCCATTTCAAACATGTGTCCCTTAGGACCAGAAGACCTCACATTGTGTGTGTCTTATTCTGGCCTGTGGTTTGGTCACTCATGTTTGTGAACTACAAGCTCCTTGAGGGCAAAGGTGTGGTTTCTTCCCCTCACCTTCCACAGAATATCCCCCATTTCCCGGCCCAAGAGATCCACACTCCCAAGTCTTGTAAATGAGGGGGGAGGAGGAGGCAGCTGTGCACTGGTCTGTGTTGCCAGGGACTGTCCACAAGGGGGCAGCCACAGCAGGTGCCAGGGTGGGGGCAGGGCTCGGACTGGAGGGGCCTAATGGAAGAGGAGTCTTCCCTAACCCACAGGTGGAGAAATGAAGGCCAGTGATGATGCATGAGGGCCAGGAGGGGTGAACCTGAGATGGTGCCATGTGGGGCAGGGCCAGGATTTGAAACCAATCCCCTTCTGGGCTCAGTGACTTCAAGGCTCTGCTCAGACAACCAGTTATCTATTCCTGTCTTCATTCAACAGACACTTATTCAGCACCTACTGCCTGCTCCACAGGGGGTGCAGCGGTGAATGGGACACACCTGGTCCCTGTCTCCTTCCTACGGCATCAGCTCCCTGATATGTGACTGTAAACTCAGCCTTTCTGCCTTCTCTTCTTGGGAACCTCCCATCAGCCCTTTGCATCTGTGGTTTCTTCTGGCCCGAGGCCTCCTTCATCCTCGTAGGCCATCTTCTGCCTGATTCCCACAGAGGAACAGCCGGCATGGCACCAGGTGGAGGAAGCTGGCCCTTCTGTGCCATTTCAGGGGGCCTTGGTTTCCGTCTGTGTAGAAAGTCGTGTGGGACAGCCACTTCGCAGACCCTTCCTAGTCTCTGTTTCTTGGAGGGAAGCCTAAGGCTCATGTCTCTCAAAAGTGTACCAAGACCATATCCCCCTTCTTCCCACTGCTCCCAAGGTCAAGGTAAGCCCATGAAGCAGGATTCCATGGAGTAGGACAGACAAATGGGTCAGTCATGCCCTCTCCCACCATGTACGGAAGAAGCACCTACTACATACCACTTCTCCCTTTTGGCTCCAGAAGTGAGGCATGGCCCCTCCACTTCCCTTTTCCAACTATGTGGGTGTGGGTACGTGTGCGTGTCTGGGTCCGGCTCCGTGACTCTCAGGGTTCAGCAGGCTTGGTGGGCTCTACTCCCCAGCCCCTGTGACACCCCAGCTCGGCTTCCTGGAGACCAAAACCACAAGCAGAACAGGGAGGCGTGAGAGACACACACAGGCTGGGTTTGGTCGCATGCGTGTAAGAGCGAGTGGCAGAGAGAAAGGCACGGGCAGGAACAGAGAAGGGCAGAGCGGGCGGGTGAGAGGGGCACTCGGTGGCCGCGTCCGCTGCTGGCCCTAGGATGGTACTTCTTGCTGGCTGGCACCCGTAGCAGCCAGAGATGGCCCCAGACATGTGGCTGTTCCTGGTGACCGCTGGATCGCTGATGGCAGCCGTCACAGGTAGGTCCTCTTCTCTCCCCTCCTACCACTCATGCTGGAGGACCTGGGTCCGGGCCTCCTCAGCCCCTCTCTGGTTGCTTTCTCATGGTCATCTTTCCAGACCCTGTTAGCCAAGACTATACTCAGGTCCTAGGGAGCCTCTGGAGCTGTGACAATGCTCCAGTCCTGAGAGGTCCCCTGGGAGTGAGATGACGCAGGCAGCAGGTCCCCAGGGTCTGGGGAGAAAGGTGCACCTTCCTTTAGGCTCAGCAACTTCTCTTCCTATTTCTTGCCAATTCTAAGGAAGGAGCTGTGCACCTTCTAGAGAGGCAGGGCCACTGGTGATCGTATTTTCAATGCCAAGCTCACGGGGCCTACGTTGCTCACAGGCAAGCAGTCCCAGAAACAGAACCCAGGGAAGCCAAGGGGAGTTCTAGTCACTGATGGCTTTGGCACAACCAGTGGGGATAGTTCAGGGCACAAATGAGCAGGAGGGCCGATCAGGGCCACCCTGTCCATCCTGAACTGCCCCCGAGTGCTGGGACACTCTCACCATATGGGCCAGGGGATCTAGTGGCCAGAAACCTTGGGGTGCTGGGCTGTGTACCCCAGATACTTGCTGGTTTTACTGAGCGGGAGTCCAAGCTGGAGGGAGCTGGGCAGGGTCTAGAGATGCAAGAGCTTCCTGCTCTTGTTGTGCTCTCACATTTTTAGGGAGTGAGGGACCCAGTTCAGAACCAGGTTTCTGGGCAGTTCACTCTGCAGTGGGGGAGCCAAGTGCTTTCAGTCTGGGGTGACAGAGACTCAGGAAGACACAGTGAAGGGGGCTAAGAGGACTGGGTATATGTGGAGAGCCTGAAGGAGTCTCCTCTCTCCTCTCTCTCCTCCCTCTGTGGGTTCAGGGAAGCCAGCTGGCTCTGTGTACCTTCAGCCCTGTGTGTGTGTGTGGTGGGGGGAGGGGAGGGTCTCAGCCTTGCCCTCTCACTCTGCAAAGCAGCACCTCCAAAAGCTCAGCTGCCTTCTGCCCCTGTGCTGAGACAGGGAGAGCGCCTAGAGTGGCTCTCCCTTCTCACCTCCGTCTTGGCCATCCTCGCTGCCCTTCCCCAGGCGGTGCAGTTACAGACTCAGGAGTAAGCTAGATCCCAAAGGTCTTCAGGGGCCTGGTGGTCTCTCCCACTCAGGGCTTCAGCCCAGCTCCTCCAGCAGCCAGAAGGGGGAATAGGCCTTGAACAGCACCACTGTCAAGCTCGTGTTTTTGAAACCGTGTGGATCTTCAGTTGACTCACTTGTTGTTACTAGTAGGAGTTCAGTTTTGAAAGGAAATTTTACGTCACTATTGTAAGTGGAAAACCAGTATCATTTGTCATAAATAAACTTTAAAAAAGGTAAAGGGAAGCATACAAAATAGTGGTAACAAAAACCAATTTCGATTACACTTTTGCAAAAGGCACGGAGCCCACCCCTCTGTTAGAGGTGAGACGGGGGAGGCGACACCGACCCCCGGCTCCAGTAGTCATCCTCTTATCAACTTTGCAGAAGGACAGGCAACGGGTTGTCTCCTCACAGTGTGACTTAATGGCATCAGATGTGACATGTGTATGCTCTCTTAAGGGCCACAAGTGCCATGTGTCCTACTGCTGAGACATACGGCCCAGGAGGAAGGGCTCTCCAGGCAGAAGGAAAACTGTACACACAGGTGCCCCAGCCCCTCCGGGACTGACGAGAGAGACATGGAGTCGCTGCCCCAGGCCTGCCGGAGCTGCTCTTGCTCCCCACCCTGGGAGACAGGGCCCCAGCCCCAGCAGGACCTGGCCCTCCGAGGGCAAGGGTGACCCAATCTGCTTATGAGTGGGGCATCTGTGTTGGGCTAACCATACCGGGGAAAAGGGATTTGGGCCTCCCAGAAGAAAAGGAAAGAAAGAAAAATGATGGCAAAGAGGGAAGCTGGAGGAAGAGGCCCATGATGGAGTTCTAGGCCTTCACCCCAAGAGCAGTGTCCAGGATGGGGGCACCTGCCTCTGCCCTGGGGACCACAGGCCGATGGAGTCTGGCTCCAGCAGCCAGAAGGGGGAACCAGACCTCCCTCTCCTGCTCCCCTTCCCAGTCACAGCGCTGCGCTCTGTCCTGAGCCTCACGCAGCCATTTCTCTGCCCCAGCGTCCTGAGTTCAGGAGTAGAGTCTCAGTGGGCCTTGGTTTGTGTTGTTAAATGACGAGTGCTTTAGAGGTCTAGGCCCTCCAGTGTGGGGGTGGGGTGGTGTCCCCGAGAGGCCTGCAATTCTCGGGGATGAAGGGGCAGAGAAGAATTAGAGGGGCACTAGAAGCCCTGAACTGGGGAGGTTGGGGTGGCGTCGGGAGACTCCGGATTTTGCCCCAGTTCTGCCCCTAATTCACTGTGTGCTTCTTTCCTTCTCTGATCTTGGTTTTCCCATCAATGGAATGGGGGCACTTTGGACAGACAGTGAGTAATGGTTTGTCCAGATCTGACACTATGGTGCAGTAACAAAGAGCCGGGCATTTCCCGCCAAGGCAATGTGCCCAGGTCTGTGACTCTAACCCTATCTGTCCCATCTGAGGTGGTGAAGTCCTCAAGGGCTGCCTTTATGACCGAAAAAGCTGTTTGTGGTTACTTTAAACATACTTTTTAATTTTTAAATTAACAAATTAAAAAAATCTATTTTTGCCTTAACTTCTTTAACATACAAAGCACGTTTTATTTATAAGGCCAGTAATTTTTAATAATGACTTTCAAGGAGTCTTTGATTAATATTTGAGAAAACCAAGTTGAATAGATCAAGAGCCCTTAAATAATAAATACCATCTACAAATGTAGCTAATTAAAGTCCCTCAGCTTTGTGCTGTCCAATACGATAGCCCCCAGAAACATGCATTTAAAATGTGGTTGTTGGAATAGAAAGAAAGGTATGAAGTGTTAAATACACAACAGGTTTTGAAGATGAGTTTAAATTTTATGTGAATTGCATGTTGAAATAATCATATTTTGGGTATGTTGGGTTAAACACATTTTATTATTACAATTAAGTATACTTATTTCTTTTTCTTTTTCTTTTTACATATACATGTGTTTATTAGGTTTCCACTTTTTGCCTTCGCAGAATTAAAAAGGCTTAAATTTTGAGAACAATAACAGTGTTTAAGATAAAGAATAGAAACAAGTTGTTTCTACTTATTTCTTTTTACTTTTAAAAAATAAAGATTTCTGGCTATGGTATACTCCTGGCTACTTGGGAGGCTGAGGTGGAACGATCTCGCAGGCATTTGAGTCCAGATTTTTTTTTAAATGGGGCTTCTGGAAAATTTTAAGTTATATATGTAATTTGTATTATATTCGTATTAGATAGCACTGCCTTTGGTAGTCTAAGCTGCATTTATGAATATAATGAATTTCATTTTTTATGGAATAAGAAACAAAACGATCCTGAGGATTTCAGAAAATGCTTTCAGATCTAAAAAACTAGCAGAAGCAAAATGAATATTAAGTCTTTTTAAGTATTCTTAATAATGTTTATAGATGCGGTCAAATTCTATTAAATTTTCACCTTAAAATTTGAACTAAAGTCAATTAGTTGATCACTTTCAAAAGAAACTCAATGGTCCAATGTTCTTAAATAGTACAAATACAGAACTTTCTGCACCAACGCACAGAACTTGACCTAAGTAACACTTAACACAAATGTATAAATACTGGGGATGTTGGTTTATTTTTTTTTTATTTATTTAGTTTGAGACAGAGTCTTACTTTTGTCACCCTTTGTAGAGTGCTATGGCATCATAGCTCACAGCAACCTCCAACTCTTGGGCTCAAGTGATTCTCTTGCCTTAGCCTCCCAAGTAGCTGAGACTATAGGCACCACCCTCAACACCTGGCTATTTTTTTTTTGTTTTTTGGAGACAGGGTCTCGCTCTTGCTCAGGCTGGTCTCAAACCTGTGAGCTTAGGGCAATCTACCCTCCTCAGCCTCCCGGAGGGGTAGGATTACAAATGTGAGCAGCTGTGCCTGGCATCCTATTTTATCATCTTTATTTTTTAAATTCTAATCTTCCCAGGTTAAAATTATTTACTAAGGAGAAAACAACTGTGCCATCAAAGGTAACTTGGGTTGCACTTTGGGAGGCCGAGGCAGAAGGATTGCTTGAGTTTAGGAGTTCAAGATCAGCCTGAGCAAGTGCAAGACCCCATCTCTACTAAAAGTAGAAAAACTAGCTGGGCATTATGGCAGGTGCCTATAGTCCCAGCTACTCCAGAGATTGAGGCAAGAGGCTCTCCTGGGTCCAAAAGTTTGAAGTTGCTGCGAGCTATGACGCCATGGTACTCTCTACACAGGGTGACCGAGGGAGAATCTGTCTCCAAAAAAAAAAGAGAGATAACTTGGGTTATATCAAACAGGTTGAAATTTTCCCTCTCAGTGGATTGAGTTAAGGTTGGCTTTCTTGTTGTTTCACCAAAACATAAGATACAGTTCTCCTGTGCCACTGTCAAATGTGCTATGCCTCTTTATGTCCTGAGCCCTCCGGCTGGGCTGGTCCCTTGACCCATGATTTCTGGATCCATAATACCCTATACCGCCTTCCCCCTTGAGACAGCTTCATCTCTTGATTAGATTAAATTAAACACGTGCTTGCTTTTCTATTCTGAATTCTTTTTACATTCTTCTTGCCTGGCCAGACTACACCTCATAGATACACACGTATACACAAAGTACGACAGGAGTGTGCATATTCCTTCCAGCTTAGCATGACTCTCTGGCCACGGGTCAGTGACTGATGAGGACGTTAGCATGGCCATTACCACAGTGGGGGCATGGAGTGGGATGGCTCCTAGGGAGGGGGGCTGGCACTTTTAGCTAAACATAGGTGATTACAGAGGGGTCTGGAATGCGAGGGAAACACGGCCCACAGCCTCCTTCATTCAGTCCACATTTGGCGAGGCCTTATTTATTAATGGCAGCACCAGCCTTGTTTTCTGATAGAAATGCTCAATAATGAATTTGGGCCCACAGCTGTTCATTTCTGAGCTATGGAATCAACCTTCTCCCTGAGAGCAAGGAGGAATAAGCAGGTGATCCCAGCTGAGGCTTTGAGACAAGGGCTAGGAGGACTTCCAAGAACCACCTAGTGGGAGAAGACACCCTGATTTCCTGGCTACTCTCTCCCTGCTTGGACCACAGTTTTGAAACCACCAACTTTAACACTCATGCCAGGTGCTCAGGCAGCACTAAGCAGACCGTGGTGGGGCTGAGATTCCCCAGGTCCCTTAGCCTTTCCCAGCCATCATGGCCACCAGGCCTCCTTCCCATCAGGGCCTGGTAAGTCATCCAGAACTGCACTTTCTGGGGCCCTTGAACCGCTTGGCCTTCCCATGTTTGCCAAAGTGCCATTGACCTGACAGTTTCTTAGCACTCTTTCTTAACTGCTGCTTTAAACTATAAATACATTTTCTTTTTTAGGAGAAACTTTACATCTCTCCGTTAAAAGGAAAGCCATTGTAAATTGGCAAAATGATTATAATGGTGAAAACAAACATAATGGAAACAAAATGAAGTCATTTTTCTGCAACCCTCCCTACCAGGATAAAGGGAGGCCAGGGCCCTCTTTCAGGGACTGTGGGCTGGGAGGCCTAAGCTCAAGTCATTGTCAGGCAGTAGAGACTAGCCCCATGAGAGCCTTTCTACGCCTGTTATCAGAAAGACTGAAAGGGAAATAAAGGGCATGTAATTTAGGGCCAAGTCAGGGACCACATAAATAATGTCGTGTACCTCTGGGAATGGGTCCCCTACTTCGGAAACACTGATCCAGAGAAGGGACAGAGGGGCAGGTACTATGCCCGCCTTGTGGTACACAGCCTGAGGAAGCTGCTTGCTCAGCTACCCCGGGATGTCCTGGACACGAGGGGCCAGCGTTGTGGAGGGGGGTGCCTTCTGGCACCGTGGGCAGCCAGGCAAGCAGTTTCTGCAGTGAGCTTTGAAGCTGACACCCAAGTTTATTTTCCCTCATACCTGGAAAACTAACCCCTGCAGTTTGGGTAGAAAGATCCTTGAGGAAGGGTGAGGTGGGAATGGATTTTTGGAACTAGCTCTGACCCTAACTTGTTGGGTAATTTCCTGGACAAGTTCCTTCCTTTCTCTGGTCCTAGTTTCCTCCCTAGAAAAAAATGGGCAAATTGAATAGTAAGGACCCAGCCTTAAAATCCTCGTACTTTGTGTGTGATCCTTGAGAGCTTACAGGGTGTGGAGCAGGGCAGCCACCTGCAAGAAACAAAGACGTGGCCCTTAGAAACTTCACCCGAGGAGAGGCACAATATCACGCCCCAGCCGGCATCTTCCCACATAAGATCATGGACCCTGGCTGGAGTCAGGCCAACTTGGGTTCCATATTACTGTGCATGTTGCTAGGGTTATTTCTATTCCTGCATGCTGGAGATAAAAACCCCCAGCTCACCAAGGTGTAAAAGTTAATCTAGGAAATGTATCTAAAAATACCCACCCAAAATGCAGCACTCAGAAGTATTCGCTTATAAATGTTGCACAGCAGGGCCAAAGCGAATCCCTTGCATATGTGAACAGAAGACCTAGTGGTTAACATAGCATTGTTTGCACCATGAGCTGCTTTACCCACATGGCAACCTCATTCTACAGATGAGGAAACCAAAGTTTAGTGAAACTAAGATGTGCGTCCAAAACCAGTAGCATGTTGAGGGCCAAGGCTTGAGCTTAGGCCTCCCAGCCTACAGTCCATGAAAGAGGACCCTGGTCTCCCTTTATCCTGGTAGGAGGTTTCTCCCCCAAATGCCACCCTTGCACTTGTAGCCTCGCCATTGATTCCAGGGACAGCTCTGAGGGGCCTCTGAGGTCCTGCCCGCCCCCCCCCCCGGAAGGCTTCTTAGTGACAGAGAGGATTAAGTGTGACTGCCTCCCTCACCTTGGTCCTCCTTCTTGGGGTTTGCCTGCCATTGCCATGCACTTGGGGACCAGAAATGAAGGTGAAGTTAAAGAGACCCTATGAGTCAGGGAGAGAGCTCTCCTGTCAGGAGGCACCATCTTTTCATATTTATTCAGCAGCTGCTGTGTGTCATGCCCTCAGACGGCACTGAGATGTGTGATATGATATTGTAGTGTCATGAAGAAGGTGGTAAAATATATCACTGCCAGCCTGGGATAGGCATGACAACAGGAAAAATCCTATGATCATTGTAACCACCCCCCAGCGCTGGGGACTTAAGCTCTCCAAGCTCCTGCTTTGCCTACCTCATCACACCTGACCACGTGAAGGCAATCATCTCCACTTTATGGGGGAGAAAAACAAGGCTCAGAAAGTTACATATTTCATCCCAGACTGGTAGCTGATGCTGAATTTAAATCCATAACATGTCACCTCTGGAGGAAGCCGAGTGATGTGTCCAGGAGACTTCTCTGTGCTATTTTTGCACAGTTTACAATTTCTTTTGTCTTGTTTTTTGTTTTAGAGACAGAGTCTTGCTCTGTTGCCCAGGCTGGAGGCATGATCACAGCTAACTGCAACCTCGAGCTACTGGGATCAAGTGATCCTCCTGCCTCAGCCTCCCAAGTAGCTGGAATTATAGGAACATATCACCATGCCCATACCACCAGCTTAATTTTAAATTTTTTTGTAGAGATGGGGTCTTACTATGTACACGACTCCAGGGTGGAGTACAGTGGCACCATTATAGCTTAGTGTAACTTCAAACTCCTGGCCTCAAACGATCCTCATATCTCAGCTTCCCAAAGCAATGAGATTACAGGCATGGGCCACCAGGCTAGGCTATAATCTCAAAACAAGAAGTTAAGGGATTAAAAAGGTTTTTTGTTTGTTTGTTTGCTTGTTTAATTGAGAAAGGGCCTCACTTTATTGCCCTCTGTAGAGTGCTATAGCATCGTAGCTCACAGCAACCTCAAACTCTTGGGCTTAAGAGATTGTCTCGCCTCAGCCTCCCTAGTAGCTGGGACTACAGGAGCCTGCCACAACACCTGGCTATTTGTTTGTTTGTTTGTTTGTTTGTCTAGCAGGCCCAGGCTGGGTTCAAATCCACCAGCCCTAGTGCATGTGGCTGGCGCCCTAACTACTGAGCTATGGGCACCCCTAAAAAGGATTTTAGACAGAAGGACCCATGTGAGCAGAAACCTGGAGGTAGGATAGCCATTGAGAGGCCACCAGTGGGGACTTGGTCCCACAGGTCATGGAGAGTGGATGCAGGTGAAATTCCCAAAGGAGCCGAGGGCCAGGCCCTTTTCTTTGTCCGATGCATCCAGACTGGTGTGTCTCGAGGATGCATGAGCTAATACTCATGAAAACGCAGAACACAGGGACTGGCCCACAGCAGGCACACATGCAAAGTGTAATTTGTGAATATTAGCCAGGCAATAACAAGGATGGCAGCCCCCATTGCAACACTCTGCAAATAGGAAAACCTACCTTCTCCTCACCTCCGCCCTCGGGGGCATGAAACTATTATTCCCTGTTTAACTAAGTAAGTGACTAAGGCTGGAAGAGGTAAAGTGACTGTCTCTAGATGGCTCTGATAGTAGATGACAGATCTTCAGCTCAAACTCAGGACCCCAAGCCCAGTTCTCTTTCCCAGCCCTGGAAATTGGGCAGAGTTTGAGCAGGGCCTCCAGAGCAGTGCCACCAGAGGTATGTGACAGAGCTGGATCTGACTCCCTTTCAGGGAATGGGGCGAGGCAGGGCACAGGTGGGGAAGCCCTCCAGGACTGGGAGGAGGCCCGGTCCCCATTCTGCCCAGCACCCTGCTTTCCCTCCTTCTTTTGGCTAAAGTAAACACACACGCCAAAGGAACAACACTTCTCGGAGAAATGTGTTGCTCTGCCCAGATGGGATTCTAGAAATATCACAGTGGCATTTGAGCAGGAAAAAAAAAATGCCCAGAGAGGTGCCAGTCATCTCCTCCAATTTGTCAGAGGAGGACAGTGAGATATGGAGTGGGGATGATTGCCCAAAGTCGTGGGGTAGGGCGGGAAATCCATCTGCAGACCCTGCCCAGGGTCCTCCCATACTGTCCAGCAGGGTCTGGCGCTGACCCCTGTGAACCAGGTGCACAATCAGCTTTGCGCAATGGCTGTGGCCCGACATGGACACAGGTGACCCTGGGCTCTGCCCCACCTATCTGACAGCCCCTCCAGGCTTTGCCATCTTTTTCTCCCAGTTTTGTTTTCTATTAACTTTTAATTTCAGTCTAATTTCAGACTTTACTGAGAAATTGCAAGAATAATACAATTTCCACATGCTCTTTACTCACACCCCCCAACTGTTAACATTTGACCACATTTGCTTGATTATCCTATCCTAATGTATCTATTTTTCTCTTACTTTTTTCCTGAACCATTTTAGAATAGGTTGTAGGAATCACTTCCCTTTCTCCTGAATACTCCAATGTGCTGTTTTTTTTAAAAAAAAAATAAGGACATTTTCTCATATAATCACAGTACACTTATGAAAATCAGGAAATTAATATTGATGCAATATTAACAGGTGATCTACAGACCTCTGGTTTTGCCAGTTGCTCCAATAATATCCTTTAAACAAAAGAAATTTCCATTTGACATGTTGCATTTAATTTTCATGTTCTTTGCTCTCTTTTAATCTAGATAAGTTTCTCAGATGGTCTTTTCTCTTTCACGAGATTGATCTTTTTGAAGTGGACAGTCCAGTTATTCTGTAAAAGGAATAAAAGAAACCAGGGTTTCTCCATTGATCTAATGATTAAAGTCATGCCTCTGTCGTCAGGAATGTTGCAGAAGCAATGCCCTGTCATCACTGGTGGTCTAACTCTGCTTGGCTAAGGTGCTGTTTGCTAGATTTCCCCACTGTAAAGATGCTCTTTCTTGGCAAATATGTAAATAGTTTGGTTCCCTGGAAACTTTGCCTACTAGTTGTAACATTATCGATGATTCTTGCCTGACTCAGTTACTACAAGGAGAGCCGCCTGATGGTGGTGTTGACTCCGCCTTTCCTTCTACAGTTATAGTCCCTGGCTTGGCTTCTTTGGCTCAGCGCATTGCAAGCAGGTACTAATGAGGCCAAGGATTGAGCCACCCTCGAGTTGAGCCTCTAGTGGCCACCGTCTTACCCAGCCTTGGCTCCTCTCTGCCTCAGGACGAGTTCTCCCTCCACCTTTACAAATTTTGCCATTCATTTGTTGAGCTACTATTGTATGTGGAGCACTGTTTAAGTCACTGAGGATGAGGGACAAATCTTCATTCTCAAGGAGTTTATATTCTAATGGAGAAAACAGACAAATAAGTAAACACATTCCAAAATAGTATCATTACAGGGAAAAATATGTGCAACAAGGGGAATAAGAGAACATAAGGAGACCAGAAGTGACAGGGAGGGAGAGCCAGGGGGCCTCCGAGGCTGCCGAGCAGAGGCCTGAATGATGAAATGATCTTGAAATGCCACAGTCAGGGAGGAGGACATTTTAGGCAGAGAGGCGAGGGCAGGTGCAAAGGCCCTGAGGCAGGAATATTTAGTGACGTTTTTGTTTTCAGTGTGTTATTGTTTATATGGATATATGCTATTTATTGAACTAATATAGGAGGAAAGGTAGTAATAGAAGATTTCTAGGTTTAAATAAGCTTGTTTTTTAAAAGGAGTCGATGTAAACATATTTGTCGAATAATCATATACACAGAAAGGGCAAATCAGATCACATCCTTCTATACTTAAGACTCTCTTATGTTTTCCCATTTCCCTTGGATTAATTCCAAACCCCAAGTGAGGTTGAGGGGCGAGAGAAGATTGCAGAGGGATGGGAGACTAGAGGAGATAAAGTGGGAGATGTCGGCAGGAGCTGGGGACACTTGGGGTTTGGAATTAATCCAAGGGAAATGGGAAACCATCAGAGAGTCTTAAGCATAGAAAGATGTGATATGATTTGCCCTTCATGTGTATATAATCATTCAACAAATAATTTTACATAAACTCCCTTTTAAAAGTAAGTTTATTTAGGGCCAGAAATGGTGGCTCAGGCCTGTAATCCTAGCACTCTGGGAGGTAGGTGGATTGCTTGAGCTCAGGAGTTCAAGACCAGCCTGAGAAAGAGCCAGACTCCATTTCTAAAAATAGCCAGGTGTTGTGGTGGGCGCCTGTAGTCCCAGCTTCTTGGGAGGCTGAGCCAAGAGGATCGCTTGAGCCTAAGAGTTTGAGGTTGCTGCGAGCTGTGATATCATGGCATTCTATCAAGGGTGACAAAGTAAGACTCTGTCTCAAAATAATAATAATAAAATAAAATTAAGTTTATTTAAATCTAGAAATCTTCCATCACTACCATATCTTTCAACCAATATTAGTTTAGTAAATAACATATATCCATATAAGCAATAAGACACTGAAAACAAAAGTGTCATTAAATAACCTGCTCTCCAAGCCTGAGCCTACTCCCCCTTTGTTAAAAAGCAAAGGTGTTAAAGGCTGAGTAGTACTACAGGGTTTTTCTCCTTAATGTAGTCATGACTGAAGAATTGGAAAAGGAGTAATTTGCCTACTGGGTGATTCGATACCATTTAATCTTATCTCTTAAATTGTCTTCTGTCCCAGGCCTGCTTTGGAACCATTTCACTAGCTGGTAGAAGGATTTGGGGACAGTGGGGGGCTGTATCACGAGGGAGGTCAACAATCAGAGGTGGTGAACCGGGAGAGGGCCCCCAGCTGTGCAGACCATCCTTGGAAAAACTGAGGCTCTGGGAAGTGACAGGGACTTACCCCTGTCACAGTAATGGCTGGTCTCGATTCTACCCACTCTCCTTGTCACTCTCACCCAATTCTAGCTGAAAATTCAGACACCGTGTAAACATTAGTCATCCTCATTGTAAGAGCATTACAACAACCACATTAGAAGGAAAGCAAGGAGAGAAAAATCTCACCCGCCACCTTCACAAGGCAGCCTTTACTCTTGAGAGAGGGAGTTTTTAAGCCTCTGGCTGTGTCAAGGGCTTGTCTTCTCAGCAGGAAGGCGGGTGTGGTGACTGGTGTCAGGCTGGTTTTCATCCACATTTGTCTGATGGCTGTGAGAATGCAGGCCCTGGGGTCTATGAGACCCACGTGGATTCCAGGCTCAGCCACTTCTGCTGCGACCTTGACCTATTCCCCAGCCTCTCTGAGGTGAGCTGGGCTTGTCAGCTCTTTTGCTCTAAACAGAGGCCAAGGCCCTGTCTGAAGACCTCAACATGGCCCCCCTGAATTCAATCTCAAGAAGCACTTGTGGGCCCATAGGCTCTGGGGCGCCTGGAAGGGAGGCTGGTACTTATCTCGGCCCCATGCCGCCTTGCTGCCAGAATCCTCTAGAGCAGCGGTTCTCAACCTGTGGGTCGCGACCCCTTTGGGAGTGAAACGACCCTTTCACAGGGGTCGCCTAAGCCCATCCTGCATATCAGATATTTACATTACGATTCATAACAGCAAAATTACAGTTATGGAGTAGCAACAAAAATAATTTTTTGGTTGGGGGTCACCGCAACATGAGGAACTGTGTTAAAGGGTCACGGCATTAGGAAGGCTGAGAACCACTGCTCTAGAAGCTCCTCCGGGCTCTCCCCATCCCACCCCGACCCCTGGAGGCGACTTTTGTCACTGGTGTGTATAGGTGCATGTAGCTTAGTTTGCTGGGGCTGCTGTGGCAGACTGAGCCCCCACAACAGAAATGCATCGCCTCAAAGTTCTAAAGGCTGAAAGTCCAAGATCAGGCAGGGCAGGTTCGCCCTGAGGGCTGGGAGGAAGAAGCGGCCCGCTCCTCTCCCTAGCTTCTGGTGGTTTGCTGGCAATCTGTGGCATTCCTTGGATGGCAGAAATATCAGCCAGATCTCTGCCTTCATCTTAACGCGGTGTTCTCCCTATATGCAGTTGTCTGTGTCCAGATTTCCCCTTCTGACAAGACACTAGTCATGCTGAATTAGGGCCTATCTCACCAAGTGAGAGCCTTATGACCTCACTTTAACTTGATTGCCCCTCCTTTCCAAATAAGGTCACATTCTGAGGTACGGGGACTTAGGACTCTTTGGCGGGGGATGCAATTCGACCTATAGCAGTCTGTGCACATGTGTGGGGGTTAGGTACTGCGTTATTTGTTATCTAGATTCAGACAAAAACATTAGAAAGCCCCACACTATTCAGGAGTGGCTTTGCTGGGTCATGACCGTGGCAATGTCTTCTAAAGGGGTTCCCAGCAACGTGCTAAGGACCTGCTGCCTCTATTCTCTCCAGTACTCCGTCTCCCCTCGTTGTTTAGACCTTGCCTGTCTGGTGGGTGTTCAGTAGGTTTCCCTGTGGTTTTACTCTCCATGTCTCTGTCACTGACAGGCTGGATACTTCCCTCTGTTTATGAGGCCTGCCTGTTCCCTCTTCTGGGAAGCACTTGTACCTACCTTGTGCCCACTTCCCTGCTATTTACCTTTCTTATCCTTTAGAGAAGAGACCCCTTTCCAAAGAGAGTTTCCAGGCTTGGTGCCCATAGCACAGAGGTTACAGCGCCAGCCACATACACTGAGGCTGGGGGGTTTGAACCCGGCCTGGGGCAGCTAAACAACAATGACAACTGCAACAAAAAAAGCCGGGTGTTGTGGTGGGCGCCTGTAGTCTCAGCTACTTGGGAGGCTGAGGCAAGAGAATCACTTAAGCCCAAGAGTTGGAGGTTGCCGTCAGCCGTGATGCCACAGCACTCTACCAGGGTGACACAGTGAGACTCTATCTCAAAAAGAAAACAAAACAACAAAGAAAGAGAGTTTCCATGCAGTCAGGCCGGGAGAGAGGAAGAAGCAGGGGAGTAAAGGTGACTTTTCTGTCCTCACATTTTAATTGAGAACTGACCATCATGGTTACTCCTTCAGGAGAGAGACAGGGAAAAGTTACAGTCCACAATCTCTTTATAGAGGGGCCGGGGGCAATTCTGAATTTAGAATGTCTTAGATTTTTTTTTTTTTTTTTAAAGACAGTCTCACTCTGCCTCAGCCTAATTCATAGCAACTTCAAACTCCCGGATGCAACCAATCCTCCTGCCTTAGCCTCCCGAGGAGCTGGGACTTTAGGCACTTTCCACAATGCCTGGCTAATTTTTCTATTTAGAGTAGAGATGGGGTCTGGATCTTGTTTGGGCTGGTCAGAGCTCTAGCAATCCTCCTACCTCTGCCTCCCAGAGTGCTAGGAGCCACCATACCCAGCCAGAATGTCTTGGATTTTAGAAAGGTGATGTGGTGTATATATTGAATATTATGTAATGTTTTGGCAGGGGTCCGGTCAGCTGCTGTAATCAAATATTGTCACATTTTTGCCACAAAATGCATGATTTTTCACATCACACACAATAAACGACGAAGTCTTACCACCAACAGAGTCATGAAAACACTTTCGGTTTGGGTGTGTCTGGGGTTTAGAATTACGGCAAAGAACCGTGCTAGTATTGTCAGACTGGCTACTGACAGCCAGCCATGGGGTGCCCACCTTCTCCTTCTCCCCAGAGCCCCAGAAGGTTGATATTAACGTCACTGTTTACATTGACAAAGGTCACCTTGGCTCAGAAAGGGTAAGAAAGTCAGGTCCTGCTATTAAGAGGAAGATAAAGGATTTGAAAGCACATCATTCTGACTCCAAATCCACAAGCTTCCAATCTGCCATGTTCGTACCTCACCCTTGGCCTCTCTGCTCCCAAAGACTCCAGAGTTTGGAAACAAAGTCACCAGCCAGATGAGTAGATTGGAAAGGCAGCCTTGGGTGGTGAGTGGAAGAGATGAGTTACCTGAGCAGACTCTTACCCTGAAGCAGTGAGTGCTGCTTGCCAGAGCCTGGGATACCCACCTCAAACCTCTTCAAGAGTTCCTAAGTGTTTGTCACACTTTGGCATTGACCAAATATTCATCCAACTCCTTGCTTGGCCTGGTTTCAAGGTCTAAAGACTGCTCCACAGGGAGAAAGACACATGCAAATAAGAGCCGTCGTGTTGGCAAAGGTCTGGATATCCACTGTTTCCATTAACTTTCTCATTCTTGAGAACTCCTACTCTAAGACCTCTTCAAATGTCCTTTGTTCTCTGAAGTTAAAGTTATTCCCTACCACCTCTCCTTTTCCCAGAGCACTTTATTCCAAGCCCTGAGATGGCACTTCTATCTGATCATAATCACCCACAAGTTCATCTGGGTCCCCAACCAGAGTACGGGGCCTGGTACTGATCCTGCCCAAAGAAGGAAGAAATGAAGAGGGAATGAGAGGCACCTCTCTGACTAAGGGCTATAATAGATGAGAAGGGACTTTAGCCACTTCAGAGCACCCCGGCTATGACTTACAGAGGGGAGTTGTTTGGCCTGATGGCCGAGAGTAATGATTCTGATACAGAGAGAACTAAAGTCAAATTTGGTTCCACCTCTTAGGAACGGTGACCTTGGGCAAATCACTTCATGCAGCTAAGTCTGTTTTCCAGTTTTTTGCCTGGAAAACTGAGACCTCAGGGGCCCCTTATGGAGAGTAATAGGAGTGGGCATGTTCAATATACAAAGCACACGGAGGCGTTCAGAAGTTACCTCCCTTTCAGGGAACCCACCTGTATTTCCTGAACTTGAATCCCTGAGTCCTGGGGCCCCTGAGCCACATGGATCAAGGTTATTAACAACACAAGGCAGTTTTGAAGTATCAGACCCAATAACCCCAGTGCCTTCTCCCATTTCTCCTAAAACCTGATTTGAACATCTATTTAAAGAGACGAGGCAGGTGGTGAACAGGGAGGGTACTATTGCAACGTGGGGCTGATGGACACGGGAGACGTGCCTAGTGAGCTGGGCCCAGCCAGCCTAAATTCCTGCCTGTTTGGGAGGCTGACGGCTCCTGATGGTTTCTGGATGTCTGATCTCAGGGGGGCTTTCTCTCCGAGGCTTTACACTGCCTTGGAAAAGTCTCAGCATCACCTCTGGGAGTGGTGAGGATTTCTGTCTCTTGCCCACATACCAACTTCATTCACCCAGAAACTGCTGCTCCAGCAGCTCTGGGGGACTTCGAAGCAGGGCCCCTCCTGAGAGCCGGTGGGTGGGGGCAGGCCCCCGGGAAAGTCACTCCGGGCTCAGCGGTTTCAGCCTCCGCTCCTCCTCCCAGCCAGGGCTTTGCACAGAGGATGGTGCACTGGGGGATTTTCTTCTTGAGTCTCTAGCCCAACACCCCAGTCCTGTCCTGCCTCTAGGCATTTGCGCACTCTATGCCCTCCAGCCCAAACCCCTCCACCTACCTGGTCTCACTCCTTTGAGGTCTCCTGGCAATAGCAGAAAGAGTGAATCTGGGGAACAAATTTGGATCTGAATTCTGGCTCTGTCACCATCAAGCTGTGTGACCCTGAGCTAGTGCCTTAAATTCTCTAAACCTCTTTAATGGATTTTATACCAGCACCTTCTCTCAGGGCCGTCAGGTAAGGTACATAAAGCACTCGGCACAGAGGAAGTCCTCACTCAATGTATTCCTTGACCTTCAAGCCCTGGCCCAAAGGTCACCTCCCCTGCAATCACTTCCTGGATTCACTCACCAGCCCCCCACCGCAGAGCAGGCCTCTCCCTCCCCTGGGTTCCTGGGTTCAAGTCAGCTTTTGTCACCCGAGTCTCTTGGCCCAACGATGGGCTGAGGGCAGAGTCCAGGAAAGTCCTCAGTCTGGGTTCAAATCCCTGCTTTGCTTCTCGTAGGTTCTGTTGCCTCAGAAAGTTCCATGATTTTTCGGATCCTAAATTTCTCCATCTGCAAAGTGGTGATAATAATAGTATCTGCTTCCAAGCATTGTTAAGGAGATTACAAAGTTTTTAAACTATAAAACCCCACAGCTTTCTTACCCAGGGGACAGCACAAGAATCATCGGCCTGGTGCACCGACAGGACAGGGACAATTTACAAAAGTTTTTCACACACGCTTTAATTTGTTTACATTTTGTTTGTATTGTGATCACTAAAATTGCCTATAGTAAAAATGAAACAGAATTTAGAAAATTTAAAAAAAAAAAGGAAAGGAGTAACACCCTCCCAATAATGCTACCTTCAAAGATAATTTCTTATAAGCCTATTATGGAATCTTCCGGACATTTTGCTAGAGAGAAATATTACAAACACACAGAAATGCACGGAGAGTGTTTTAACAAACCCCATGGAGCCTTGCCACCTAGACTTAAGAAATGTAGTTTACATTTTTGCCCTGTTTGTTCAGATCTATATTAGTAAGAAAGAAAACCACACAGATTACTGTTTAAATAATTCCTTATCTTTTTGTCTCCAAAACACTCACACTCTGGAGTGTGACGTATGTGCCTTTTTCTTCACGTTTTTATACTTTTATTACAGAAAAATGTATCCATACATAATGGCATAATGGATGCTATGGGGACTTGTGCCATATTTCATACAAATCGTACTTTTCTCATTGATTTCAAGATCTATGCAAGTGGACAGACACAGACCCAGTTCATTTGTTCAACTGAAAACTCGATCCTTTGATAAAATACAGTACAGTAGGTTTACTTCCAGCTGGCGGACTGTTAGATTAATTCTAGTTTTCTTCTGTTACTACATACTAACAGTGCTGCAGTTAACATCCCAGTGCACATCTGAGTGTGAATATGCCAGAGAATTTTTTTTCTTAGAATTTGTACATAAAGGTATAGTTTTGAGGTCAAAGAATAAACCTCTTGACTTGATGTGGCATCATCGGCCATTTTCCTCTGCACTATATTTATAAGGATGTTGTCATCCTGTATATTTTGTTCGTAATCTGCTTTTCCACCTGCTACACATCCATTCATTTTATAGATGCATTTGTTCAAAAAGATCTTTTGGGGCACGTATAGTGGCCCAAATACTGGACTTTTCTTGTGATCTTACATTAGTCTCATGAGGAAGGTGAGTCAGGGATACAAAGAGATTTGCCCAAGGTCACACCCTAGCAAGGAGGAAGCTGAGTTTCAAGCCCAGGTGGGAGTGACTCTAATCCAGCGCTCTTTCCACTGCCTAAGACCTGGTAGGTGGTTTTCCCCCAACCGGAAGCAGAGCTCCATTAGAGAATTGCTGTGTGGGAATTCGAGTAGAGGGTTCTGGAGGTTCTTCTCTACTCAACAATCTGAATTCTAATGGGGGATCAAGGAGATGGGGTTTGTGAAAGGCCAGTGATTCTAGAATGCTGACTCTCTCAGAGCCAGATATTCTTACTGATACCCCTCAGGATTTGTTATTATTATAAGCTGCTTGCAACCCTCCATCCTCAGTGGTGTTTCAGCTTCTTCCCTGAGAACAGCAAAGACGGCACAGCCTGGCATGAGAGCCTGAGGAAGCCTTGGGGCCAGGACGCTGGGAGCCTTCTCTTTGAGAGGACCTCCTGTTGCCATGGCAACCACAGCCCACATCTCCTCCTCAGGAATGCTGGCTGCCATGTGCGCGGAGCCAGGGAAGGAAGCAGCCAAGTTGTGAGTCTGAAGCATCTCTGATAAGGTTCCTAAGAAAGGCAGAGAGAGGGGAAGAAATAAATACAGCCTCCTGGGAATGCGACTCATCCATTTGCAGAGAAGGAGGCGTCTTTATGCCTGGGATGGAATATAGAATCAATGGCCAGCTGCCCTCCCATCTCTACTCAGGACTGCACGAGAGAAAGGAGGTCAGCGCCTCCGGATAGGGGATGATAATAACAGCAGCTGTCGGTTTCTTATCCCTGAAGCCCTTGACATGATCCTGTGTGGCCCATGTATGGTGCCCAGTGCCAGGTTAAATATAAAACCTAGATGGACTTAGTGACTGTCCCTAGGCCGCACAGCTAGTAGTTGGCAAAGATGGCTTCAGATCACTGTTCTGTCCCCAAAGTCCCTGTTCCAAATCATGAAAAAAGAATTTCCTGAGAGTGGAGGCTGTTACTCAGATGAATTTGGTGCCTGGGGAAGGTAGTGACTCTCCTTTTCCCTGGATCATCCTACTTACACTTATCTCCCTAATAACTACCCCCAGCTTCCAGCATGTGGGACAAGTTCAGCAAATGTTAATGGAATTGAATGCGAGCAGGTAATAGACTCATTTCTCAGCCTGCAGGAGAAGGCGGCTCACACATGTCCACATGCTCACTTTCTTGGGTGAGAGAAAGAGGCGAAATCCAGAAATTGAATTTACCCCAGAGCCTATTATGTTGCGTTGATCGTATCGCTAAGCTTCCTTACAGCCGAGATTGTGAACTGCTGTCCTTTACTTCCCCTTGGATTTGATGATAGAGAGTAGGGGGATTAAAATCCAGGCATGCACAGAAGGTGAGCATCTCCTGTTATGTGACATGGTGACAAAAGAAAGTTTAAAAGGCTGAATTTCTTTGACCTGAGTGGCTGAAGTCTGTGTCCTCAAGCCCCTCCAATGTATAACGGGAGGGGGGTGCTGAGAAACAGAAAACTCAGTCCCACTGGGCAGCAACAGCCTCTCCAAGTCCCCTGCAAAGGTGGCACACAGCTACTCCTTCCCAATATGACAGACAGCGCTATGCTTCCTTCTAGTTGTACTAGAATTACAGGCTTTTCCTTCTTTCTAGTCATTTTATTGATTGCTTACCATTAGCAACATCAAGGAAATTAAAAAAAAAAAAAATCATTCCCAACAGTCTTTGCACACTTCCACTCAGGGCTCCCCCCTCTAAGTTCATGGCTCCCCTTTTCCAGTTGGCCTATCTCTCTTCTGGCCTCAGAATTGAAACCAGGGGGTTTTCTCTGCTGTGAGGGCTGTGGGACAAACATCATCCATGGACCCCTACCCTGTGGGAGGAAGGAATTTTCACTGCTGTTCATCTTTGGAGTGTGTTTGTGTGTATGTCGGGGTGAGGGGGAGTGGATTTTGGCATTTAGTCCCTGGAGCCTTGCGTGCTGAATTGTAGGGAGGGCAGGGCATAGGTTATCATTTCTCAGCTCAGAGGTAGGTAAGATTTGCAGAGTTGAGGGAGTTTGTAAAACCACCAATGTTGTCAGAATTCCCTGCCTCTCATCCTTGGCATGGTCACCAAATCAGAACTCAGGATGCTGGATTCCAGCCCAGTGAAGTGGTTAAGAATGCAGGTTCTGCAACCACACAGCCCAGCCATTTTCTAGTTGTGTAATCTTAGGCAAATTACTAAATCGTTCAGTGCCTTGGTTTCCCCACCTTGTGGGCTTTCTATGAAAAATAAATTGGGTTATGCATCTAAAGTATTTAAAAATGGCCTGATATGTACAAAGTACCGAATAAATGTCAGCCATCATTGCTGAGCTGTGCCAGGAGGTCTGCCATGGGTACTCAACTGTCTTTGGGCCACCCCTTGCCCCATCTGAGCAATGGGGAGCATCACAACATCCTTCCTTTATCTCCCTGCATTTTGGACCCAGGTAACGGCTCCCCTCAATGAGGGTTGGAAGCAGAATACCAAGCACCCATCCAGCTGCCTCTCAAGTGTCCACCTGCAAATTGGGAGCACCAGTCAGCTGCCTACCCATTGATCCTGGGGACAGATTCCTGAACCAGTGCTGCTCCCTTTGAATACCTGGAGCCTGAGCCAGGGGCTCAGAGGACAGGCCAGCCAGGTTCTCATAAGTTGTCAGGACACAAACGGTCAGTCTGTGTAAACAAGATGCATTGTGGGGCACCGGCCATGTACACCGAGGCTGGCAGGTTCAAACCCAGCCCTGGCCAACTAAAACAACAATGACAATTGCAACAACAACAACAAAAAGATTCATAGTGGTCTCCAGGTCAGTAGGGCCCACACCATTCCCAAGACTGGGGAGCATTAGTCCCAGGCGCCTGGTGCCAGTCCTGCAGAGAGGCACACTCTGCCCTGTCCCAGCAGTGCCCCAAATGGCAGCTGAGCTAACCAGAGGGTCACTGCCCTGCACTGGGAGTCTGACAAAAAACTTGCAAACAAAAGGCCTTCTGAGAGAAGCATTGCTAACTCCAGTTTATGGAGGAAAGTCTAAGGCTCAAACTGGTAAAATGACTGGCTAAAGGTCACTCAGCTAATAGGAAACGGAGCTGGGTTCCAGCCTACGCCTTTGGATGCAAGGTCTGTGCACTTCCCCATACAACACTGTCAGATATGTATATGATGTGAGCCATATTTTGTAATTTTAAATTTTGGGGTAGCCCCATTAAAACAGAGATAGATGAAGTATATTTAATAATTTATTTAATTTAACCCAATATACTCAAAATATTATCATTGCAACATGCTGTCAATAGAAAAATTCTCCTTCTCCTTCTTCTTCTTACTATTATTATTATAATTATTATTATTATTTAGAGATAGAGTCTTACTCTGTTATGTAGGAGTCCTATAGAACTCCTGGACTCACGTGATCCTCCTGCCTCAGCCTCACGAGTAGCTGGGGCTACAGGTGCACACAACCATGGCTGGCTAATTTCTTTTATTACCTGTACAGATGGGGTCTCACCATGTTGCCTAGGCTGGTTTCAGACTCCTGGTCTAAAGCTATCCGCCTGCTGTCAGCCTCCCAAAGGGATTACAAGAGTGAGCTGCCACACCCAGTTTAAAAAAATTATTGAGATATTTTACATTCTTTTTGTCTTACTAAGTCTTTGAAACACAGAGTGTACTTTATTCTTAAATCACATCTCAATTTGGACACCCAAGTTTCATGTGAACCGTATTCACATTTCTTTTTTTTAGAGACAGAGTCTCACATTGTCACCCTCAGTAGAGTGCCTTGGAGTCAGAGCTCACAGCGATCTCCAGCTCTTGGGCTTAGGTGATTCTCTTGCTTCAGCCTCCCAAGTAGCTGGGACTACAGGCGCCTGCCACAACGCCCCGCTATTTTTTTGTTGCAGTTCAGCCAGGGCTGAGTTCGAACCCGCCACCCTCGGTATATGGGGCCGGCACCTTACCCACTGAGCCACAGGCGCTGCCCCGTATTCACATTTCAAAAGATTTACCACTGGGACAGGAGAATCATATCTCTCAGTTGTTACAACCATTTAAAAATTTTTCCAGTGATTGATTTGAGGACCGGTGTTTTAAAAGTTAAATAGAAACATTTAAAAAATTAAATAGAAAGAAATCAAATTAAATAAAATGGAATTTTCAGTTCCTGCTGAGAACATATTTCAAATGCTCAGTAGCCACCTGTAGCCAGCGTCTGCCATCTTGGACGGCACAGCTCTGTGTGAGTCTCTCTCCCAGCTGGACAGAATGAGCGCTGTGGTCTCCAGATTTATGCCCCTCTGCCGCATTTACATATATGAGTGCTCTGTACACAACAGATGCACTTCCGTAATGGTAGACTGGGTGTGTAGGACAGATTTCCTGTCCATATGATAGACTATTAGAAGCAGTGCACCATGTTAGTTAAAAGGTGGTTTCCAGCCAGACAGCCCAAGTTCCAAATCTTGCTTCTATTCCTGATCCCCTGGGTGACCCGGAGCGACTTAACCTCTCTGTGTCTCAGTTTTCTCTGTGAGACGCAGGAAATGATAATAGTACCCACCTTGTAGCGTAGCTGTGAGGATTCAAATTGATACTACGTGTAAAGCACACAGATAGTAACTATCATTTATGGAGCATACAGTAAGTGCTCAATAGTCTTTCATTATTTATTTTCTCTAATACTAATCAAACAATGCAAGGACTCGAAGAGATCAGAAATCTATTGCTATGCAAGAAAGAATGTGGTCCAGAGAGGGCAAAGGACTCATCCAAGGTCACATAGCAAGTTAAGGATAGAAGTCACCAGGGAGCCCCATATCCTAATGGTCAGCCCAGTGCCCCCATTCCACTGTGTCCCACAACAATGTGATCTTTTCAAGAGAAGAAACACCTTGACTCAACAGCCACATGAGGTCTTCATTTCTTCCCCAGGAGTTAGTGTGGTTTTGGCTGGCAAGACCACACCATCTACCCTGGCTCTCTCTGAAGGCCCAAGGGAGCAGGATGAGTTGATAATGAGTATTGGAACTCATCGTCTTAGGACTGCGAGAAAGCCATATGTCCCCCCAAGAAAAAGTCCTGTATTTATCTGGAGATCTTTAATTTGTATTTGATGTAGAACATTTGAAACATTTAGAACAACACGAAGCAGAAAGAAAAAAGGAAAATTCACCATATGGGCATGTGTTTTATTTTTCCTATGATCTTTTTTTCTGTAGTAGGGATTGAATTTTATTTATGTCCTTTTAGCATCTCTTCTGGGCCAGCACTGTACAAGGTGCTGGGTGAACAGAATAGAAACCACCCCTATCCATGTGATACATAGTATCTAGGAAGATTGAGGGCCAGGGAACAGTTCATGACCAAATTAGCGATGAAATCATATGTGGCTGGGTTCACCAAGGAAAAACTCAGGCTTGCCTGAGAGGATAGAATGGGGGATTGAACTTGGGTTTTCTCAGGGTCCTAGAAGAAGCACCTTAACGCTTAAAACCCGGCCGGGGTGGGAGTGGGGCTGCAGGGAAGAAGACATATATATAAACCATATATATATATTTTTATGTATTTTATTATTCTTCATTACATTATTTCCCCCACCCCCACCCCTCCGTGGTAAGACAGAATTGATTTACAGAAAAGAATACAGAAAACACCAAAGCTCCTGGTAGAGGGAGAGATTTCAAATGGGGAGAGAGATGC